>JAOVVB010022784.1:0-16030 GCA_028570985.1 Heterobranchus longifilis | reverse complement strand
TTTGCGCCGGCGAAATGTTGTGTTAAAAAGTTTAAAAGTTTTCCCCTTTATATTAAACTTTGTCTGTATGGTTGAATTTGTGCTCATTCAAAGATAGTGTAATGAAATGATGAATGACTTTTTTTTTTTTTTTAAACTAACTATTTTTTTTAATAATGAAGATTTCTTTGTTCCCGTGGCAAAAAGGGGGGATTAAATAACAACAACAAAATAAACAACAACATTAAAAAATCGGTATCGGCCCAGAATTTCACAATCGTGCATCCCTAGTTCTTATGTTTGCACTGTGGTATCTTTGAATTCATACCTTGACCCAGGAAAAAAAGACGATGACTGCGGCCACGTTGTTGAACTGGACCTGCAGGTTGGCCAAAGACTCGAAGTTCGGGTGAGCAGTGTGGTTCTCCAGCAGGCCTTTGAGAAGGTTTCCAACCATGGCTGTTCTGGTGATGTTCATGATAATGGCAACAACACTCAACTAAAAAAAAAAAAAAAAGAAGCAAACTCAGTCAATCTTGTTAGAAATGATGATTTTAAATTGACTTCAGGAATCCCAAACACGACTTTGATACACACCGCGACAATGAGAACATCCAGACAGTTCCACAGACTCTTGAAGTAATGCAGGCGGTGGATGTGGATCTCCAGCACCTCCTCCACCACGTAGTAGAGGATGAACAGACAGAAAGCCACCTCACACAGACCCACAAAGTAGTCCCAGCTGGTCACGTATCGTATCAGACGCACTGTCTGGAACTGCCAGGAGGTCACCACCCCACCAGTAGCAGGGAACTCCACCAACAGCCTGACACATGCATCCAATCACATCAACTATTAGTATTCATACAATGGTACTTTTATAGTAAATCAAGTGTGTATGTAAATCAAGATTGTCACTAAGAAAAATAGCAAAGGTGAGGTATTAATTTTTCCCTTTTAAGACTGTAATGGCTGTTGAATAATCTATTTGTCGACTGACAACAATTTTGATCATCAGTGTCAGTTATCAAATAAAAATACCAAACATTCACTACCTCTGATTCCTCAAATGTGGGTGTGTGTGCCTTTTCTCTGTTACATATTGTTATAAATTGAATATCTTTGGCTTTAGAAATGTTTGTCAGACAGGAGAAACATGAAGATGTCACCTTGTTGTGCATTTTTCACTATTTTCTGAGTTGTTGTTTTTTCCTGAGATTAATTGTAGAATATGTAAAAAGAAATAGCAACAGATCCATGAGTAATGATGAGGAGCTATGTGTTTTTCAACTATTTCAACTGCAAATTTTCAGCAGCAAGCACACTTGAATTTTCTCCAGAAAATGTAACGTTTTGTAGTTTAGTTATTAACCTCAGACAAACCAAAAGTTAGATGTAAAATGAGGTGCCTTCTTGAACAATGTTTTGCTTCTGTTAAAAGATGTTTTGTTGCATTTCATTCCTACCAGGTGCCATTATTCTGTCATTTTTACTCTATATGTTCTGTGTATTCCATGCCATGTCAATAAGTCTGAAATCTAGTGTTAATCATTAGTCACAGCCCTGGGTTACATTGTAAATGGATGTGTTGTGATTGATGATTCTCACCTGGCGATGCAGAAGAGGTTGATGTTCCCATTGTAGACAGAGAAGTCGAGAAACACCGCTCTGGTGCCTCTGTCCAGCCACAGCTGGTCTTTGAGAAACTGCAGTTGGGTTGCTGACTCATCTTTCGTACGAGACAGGTCTTGGTAGTATCCTCCACCTCCATATTTAGACACCTGGCCCCAATAACCGCTCCCATTCATGTCACTCTCTGCTGTATACACCCACCTAAGAGACACCAGAGAGAAAAGATTTGTCAGGGTACTACATACCATACAGCTGGAGCCTCCTTTTAAAACTGATAACATAATATAATGGAACGCTATCAAATTAAAAGCATGGACTTACGCAGTTCCATTCTTGGGGCCAAAGGAGGTGGTGTCTTCGTTGGTTGGGGTGTACATGTTGTAGCAGTCCTGAACCTCGTCTCTCAGATCTTGGTGGATGGAGCAGGACTCGTTGCGGACTTTGACCTGCCGGAGCCGTGGCACCCCGAGGAGGAGGTTCTCATAGTAGATGAGACTCTGATTCTCTGGCAGGCTCTTGTTGTTGTACCACACCTCCCAGTACATGCCATTGAGGAAAGGTCCCTCTGTGAACTGCAAGAGTAGGACAGTCAGGATCATGACACAGAAGAGGCCAGGCAGAGGCTTTCAGACATGATAAACACCCTGAGAGTTAATTATTGATTTACCTTCCAGAAATCATCCATGGTTGAGAGGCTTCTGAAGGAGGAAGGGTCCCCGGCAGACAGCGGTGTGTCCAGAAAAAGCTGAGACATGACTTTGGTATAGTAGTACATATTGGCACTCACCATCCCATAGGTCACTGCACAGCAAATCACAATATAACATAACCATTACTGAAAGTGATATTCCTATTAGCACCAATAATAAGCCCTTGTTACATTGCAGAAAGACAAACAGGAGAATTGACATGGAGTGAGTGCTTTCTGTGTACATAAACATGCTCTAATATGGCAATGCAAAGACTTGACAAACACAAAAAAATAATTTCCAAATTAGTTTAAATTTAATTTTGTTTCATTACTATTCTCTGTGGTATTCAGTATTCACCAGAGAGCCGCTCTGGAAACTGCCTCAATCCAGTCTGCCAGGAAATCATTTCCTGATCCACCCTAAACCACAGTTTGGCATTTTTCGTTGCAGCAAAAAAGAGAGGAGAGGAACTGTACCATAAGTTTTCCATCTTTTTTTTTGCCATTCCAAAATGCAGCCATCAAATTTGTGCTGTTGTTGGAATCTAAGCCCCGTGACCAGTGTTGGAGATTTTCAGCTGCCAAAACCATTAAGCATACACTGAGTTTGGAAAATAACTTTTCAGCTGCAAGGAAGGTGCCCAGGCCGGCGTATTTTGTGCCACATTTTAAAGAGCTTTGTCTGAGTCACTTGGATCAACTGTCAATTCAGTTCAGTCCAAGACTAACTTTTAGGGCTCAAGCATTTACTTCATATATATGTCACCAAAAGTATGCACATATTTTGGGCATGTTCCTTTAAATGTGGTTTAGGGTTTATTTCTTTGACAACCTATCACAGATGAGTGATTTCTGAAGGACATGCCAGCCAACCATGTGCATGCATCTTATGACATTTTGCAGGGGTTTCGAGTTTTTACTTACAAATACAAATAGTGATGAGGAATGCGATATATGTAATCATCTCCCTCAGTACGTTCCTGAGGTACCTCTCTCGACTGCTGTCACTGTCCTCCATCAGCTCTGTGCCCCACAGAACTGCAAAGAAAAAACAGCAATTCAACACGACATCAGCATGTACAGTACATTCTGTAGAGAGACATGATTTAAATATTGCAGTAAAACTTACAGTATTTTCTGCCTTAGACTCAGCTATCAAGCTAGAAAGAGCTTAGTGCAGTGGCTACACTGGGGGTTCCCAAATATATCAGTATATATCAGTAGTGTAAAATCTCTTCTTAAGAGGCACATTAATCAAAGAGCTTATCCTATTTTTCCCATTTGATTGACTTAAATTGTCTATTATTTTAGATATTTTTTTGAATCTTTGTTTGACCTGTTTTATTCTGGCCCAGTTAATGCCTTGTATTGTAGGCTAAGCTCTCTATTTGATTTGATGTTATATTTGATTATATTGTTGATATTAATTTGCTGCCTTGTATGAAACACTTTGTAACCTGGGTTTTGAAAAGTGCTGACAGGTTGTTGTTGTTGTTGTTGTTGTTGTTGTTGTTGTTGTTGTTGTTTAGCATTGACCTTTAGTAGCTGTCTACTGTAGGGGTGCTGATAACAATAGTGGGGAGGGTGACAATTCTAATGGCAAATGTCCTCTTTGTATAGTATGGGAAAAACGTACTTTAGTGACATAACTACAAATTTGATTTGTGTCTTCAGGGTTGGAAATTAACTTTTGTCCACCTGCCACTGTGGCTGGTAGACTCCAAAAACTACCAGCCACTCAATAGATTACCTTTTTTTTATGGCTGGTAAGTGAAGCAAATCTAGCAGCCACTTGCTATTTTACCAGCATTACTGTACAGTGAAAAATAAATTGGTAGGCTTGATAAACTTTACAGCCCTAAACTCTTACTACAATTTTAATACGTTATCATGATGTTACTGATCTGTAGAGAATCGACAAACTATTTTACAAGAAAATTAAAGTGAGAGACTAACTTCTGATCTTTTGGAGTATCTGCTTCATACAGCTGCGGTGGTCGTGCCTGTCCTGCTGCCGGGCATCCACAGTCGGGGTCGGGTAGAGTCCTCCTCGGGGGATGTGGGTGCTGCTGCCCGCGCCGGTGTAGCTACCCAGGCCGCTGCTGCAGCTGCTGCTGGAGGCCGTGGACACCGACCTCCTCCCGGGACTCGCTGGAGGCCAGTCAGCTTCCATAATCTCATCCTCGGGCTCGAAACCCGGGTTATCCCGACTCCACGCTTGCCTCGACGGAGGGGACGGGGTGCCTATGACTCCTCCGAGACCGAGGTCTTGATGCTGGATGTTCTCCATCTCTATCCCCTCGCCGGAGTCTAGTCTGTGCGGCAGCCTGCCAGGCTGGCTCTGCGGTAGCTGCTGCGGTCTGACTCGGGATGAACTCATGGTCCAGTTAGCTAGTTTTCTATCTAATGCGGGGCATCTGAAAAAGTGAACCGTTATGCAAAAACGCAAAAACAAACCCCTAGTAAATGTTTATAACGGCTGAAGCATTTCTGGCATTCGCTTCAGAGATACAGCCGTTAAACGCCTAAAAAACAAAGCAGACAAGATTGGTAAAGTTAATCAAATAGATAACTAACGCTATAGCTACATAACCTAGATACATTAAAGGTTACACCATATGTAAAAGTCACACGGTATCATGCTCCTCATAGCCAGCGTTAGTAAGTTAGTTTTCACTCTCAACAAACCGTTAACAAAACTTTCCGATCTCCAATTCCGTCTAAAAAAACGATGTCCTCCGTTATAAAGTGATGCCTTTAAAGCTATTAAAGTTGTTACCTAATAAGCTATTAAAGTTGTTACCTAATAATCTATTTACATGACACTGGTGGCCGCACTAAAATGCCGTGTTTATGTGGAAGAAGAAAGATACTTTTCTTGCCCCAGGACAGCCATCTTGTTCTTCAACTGTTCCCCTAAAAACTCCTCATTTGTCCGGGACTCTCAGATTACATTAGAAGTCATGGCGTCGCAGTAGAGGATGGAAAACACCTTTGTGAAAAACAGTTTCCTTCACTGACATAGCTATATTTTTTAGTAAATGTTTAGTCAACGGTTTAAATTTACCGTTTGTAAAGATTCGACTGTTTGTTTTTGTTGATTCGTAAAGATCGGAATTTAGTTTCCCAGAGTAGCCTTTTAGCTAATTATCTTTCAAAGCTAAAAAACAAAACAAAAAACCGCATTTTAACCCTTTATGGCGATCAATAAGCCTTGCGTTTGTTTAAAAAGTGTTTAATACCGTATTTAGATTAATATTAGCGTTACATAATCTCTGTAGATGCTATGTTTGGGTCAGCGGTTGCCATGACAACAAGACACTTCGCTAAGAGGAGCTGCCTGTCTGTCCAGATACAAAACCAAGTGAACTCTAATGACACCCAAATTAGGCTATAATATATGCCGGTTTAAAAAACAAAACAAATTTTTTTTTAATTTTTTGCACACTGAAACTGTTGCAAAAACTGAAGGACAGCTATTTTAAAATGTTTGAGGATAAAACCACAACTGCGTGGAGTTCATTTGATTGTGCGTGCTGTAACATGGAATTACAGGCAAATAAATATTATTTCAAAAATAAAAAGTCATCAACTCTGTTAAAAATAAAATAAAATAAAAACAATTTCTAAATTTAGCAGTTTCTATAGATAATTAGATTATATTTAGGATTTTTTTCACAACATATTTGAATCTTCATTTTCATCAGCAACAAAACATATGCTGATATGCTTCTGTTAGATTTTTCAAATGTAATTTCATGAGATGTTACTGTATGATAATACTATTAATAATTGTGTTACCAAAATGATGATGCATGTTTGTGCGCTTTACCCAAAGTATAAGACACAAAGCTTGTTTGACTTTGACCACTTGGTGGCGCTCAATATCCAGACTTGTTAAAGCTGGGCCTGCCAGTGACAAGACTAGGCTACTAAACACATCAGGAACTATAGGCTCTGCATCCCCATTGTTACATTTATGTTGTATCACAGCACAATTATTATTTGAAAATGTACTGCATATATTACTGTATGTTTTGCTCCATAGCTGACCCCTCACTGTAACTTCCTTCTGGAGTGAGTGAAGTTTCACATTATTGTTGTTATAATGCAGACATTTGCCTGCTGATTATGCTCTATAAGAATTTGTTTTAGGTGATAAAGTTGGGATTATTTATTATCATTCGTTGCAACTTTGAGACTAAATGCAGCTCCCATGAAGAATGGGTCATATTGACTTGTTTTGAGGGACAGTTTGATAAAGAAGAGCTACATTTCACTTTATGAGCAACTTATCCCTTATGTTTGTCAGTCACTCGAACAAGTCTCTGCGGTGACCATTCATGAGGTGACATGACCTAGTTTCATACATTTGATACAGCTTGGCATTCTTACCTGTGCTTCTGTTTCGCATTTTTGTGAAAATGCATGTTGACATTTAGATTTTTACATTGATTTACTCAAAAAGTGACATGTTTAACTGAAATCCATATACTGCATTCCTGTTTCACAACAAAAACAAAGTTAACATCATCAGATATTTAGCATTATACTTAAATTATATAGCCTAGTTTCCTTTGCAAACTCATTGTTTGAGTTTTTATTTTGAATTTTGGATAATATTGGACAATAAACACAAACACTTATTAGCTAAATAAAACGTATATGGATCTTATTATTCCTCATCAAAACATGCCTAGCGCTGTGATGGCCGAGTGGTTAAGGCGTTGGACTCGAAATCCAATGGGGTTTCCCCGCGCAGGTTCAAATCCTGCTCACAGCGTTGGGCTTTGATCAATTTGACAAGTAAATATTGCAAGTGCAATATTAGAAGCCTTATGACGGGTGGCTGCGGCTCAAGCCTCCTACATGATTGGCGGTAAAACCTGTGATGTAGGGTGCACCGGACAGTATACGCCATCATTGCTACATCCAGCTGTTATCTCATTGGTTGTGCTTTGAAAGGTCAGCGGCAACTGATGTCAAAATTGAAATAATTTGAACTTTAAGTGCATCTCGCATGCCAAGGGTAGTGATCTGCCTATAGTTGGGCAGCACTCCCCATAGGAAAACAATGGCACAGCCGGTGCAGAGCGGTTTTACCACTGATCAGGAGGTAGAGCGTGTCATCCACTGATTGCATTGTTTGATTGTTTGATCCTCCTGTCCCCCATCACTTACACTGAAAGCGCATTAAGAAGGGATCTCTTAATGGCCATTATGAACAGGAGGAATGATTACAACGAGCAAACTGTTTCATTTGGGCATCTATATTGTTTTAGACAGACTTGAAAATTTGTGAACCTATCCTTTAAAAAGAGAGTGGTCAAAATTGAAGCAACAGATACTGATAGGCTGACTTTTTAGTCTTGAGTATGGGTCACACTAAAAAGAGAACACAGAATACAATTTTTATGATTCAACTCGAAAGCATCTTTCACAAGACCCACCTGCCTTAAATGCCCACATCTCTCAAATCCCACACCTCAAGTTTGTAAAACAGGCTATCTACCTGTCAACAGATAATACACAATATGTTTGTGGATATCTACAATTGCAGTTTATTTATTTATTTATTTGTTTGTTTATTTGATGGACAGTGCACAGCTTCTTCGCTGTCCCAGAGTTATAAGCTTTACACCTGTAGTCCCCGGGCAGGAAAAAGAGAATAACATCTCATTTAGTGCCAATTGTGGATAGCCGTAATGAAATTTGTATTTGTCAAAATGTATTGTGGATATTTAAAATTACATTATGGATATCTGGAATGATTTTTCATTTTGAATATCTGAAATTATAGTAGCAATTGGATTGTAGATATCTGAAATGGGAGCTTTTCCTAGTAAGAATTCTATTGCAGATATAAAAAATGCAATTGTGGATAGGTAAGAATCCAGGTAAGAATGACGTCTGTGGAAAAGAATGACATCTGTGGATATCTGAAATGTTGTTTTTGATTAGGAAGAATTCAATTTGGCAGATAGGCCTATCTGCAATATCCAGTCTTGTTATTAAATGTTAAAACGGCTTGCCATAGAGTGCCCTTTAAAACCATGGGAGGCGATGTACCAAAAGGGCCATTTTCAGGACTATTTCTTAAATATGCAAATATATTCCATTTGTATTATAAGCCAGAAACTAGGCTACAAAAAATACACATGTATGAAACTGTATTTGTAGCATGAGGAGTTTTTGAATTATAGGTGACCAAAAAGACACCAAAGAATAATAGGAAGTATGTCTACTATACAACATAAGAAACACGAGTGTGATGATCAATAGGCTACTATTACAGTGTCAAGTGTTTTTGGGACAGCATCAGTAGAAAGTTGGGGGGCGTGGTTATTTGTTTGGCGTCATAATTTATGTTGCCTAGTGTAAACAGTCCATTGGCTGAGTCTTTGTGATGGGGGTTCCCTGCCCCAGATTGCAGGGGTAAAACAATAAATAGAACCTATCACTTTAAATCTTCGATCTCTGGTACAGCAGAGATCATAAATTGTTAGTTAGAGAAGCGAGGGAAATATCACTATATACACCTGGGATATTTCACAGCAGTTTACAGCCGGTTACTCGTAGATATTTATTACAAATAATTCTGTCTACATAGATAGGTCTTTCATAAGGTAAGTAAGCCATCCTCCAAGCTAAGCAATGAGACGGCTAACAAGCTAACGTTAACCGTACCAGCTATAGCTAATGTTAGCTGCATTGTCTCTAGTCAAAACTACGAGTACTCGCTAGACGGGCAGTAATCATTCAGAATTGCCAATTGGGTGGGTTGCTACTGTACAAACAGTCCACATGAGCTATTTAGTTAAAAAATATGAGTGTCAACTAAATTTGTCAAATCTGCCTTCCTTTGTTTTCTTTGAGCTAGCATAGCATTCAAGTTGTTATATTGATAATTGTTCGACAGTCAAGTTGGGGTAACGCTAATTTATTTTAAAGTTGGAGTGAACTTTATATTACTTGCCGGTTAAATCGATTATGATCCAATTAATTATAAATTAGTATCCAAGTTGTCAATTTCGGAGCCTCGCTAGCATAACATGGACATACTTTATTGGTGCACTAACCGTTTCAATGGCTATCAACGGGTTCAACGTTATGTCGGTTTTTTTTCAAGTTGTGTGTGTAATAGTACAGCAAAGTAACATCTTGTCAGGTGTCCAGTTTTCTGTGTTTACCGAAAAATACCAATGTGTTTCTTGAAATATGTTACACCCGCACATTGTAAAAGTGACAGCCGGCTGAAAGAAAAACCACGACGCCACAAGTTAGCTTAAGCTAATGTTAGCTAACTAGCAATGTCGCAAGCTTGGCGTTGCTTTTCTGTTTGCCGGGCTAGCGTTAGCCTTTTAAGATGACAGCGAAGAGGCCGGTAGTTTAGAGTCTAACGTTATATTCCTTCCCTTGCTTTTACAGTCTAGATAACGTTGACCTAGCTGGCAGTGTGTGCGCACAATTTCTAGGACAGGAACATACGATGCAAATTATGAATCTGTCATGTCGTATGGCTAATGAACATGCGACAAATGTGAGAAATTGCAAAATGTTGTTAGCATAGACATGAAAGGCCTAACTCATACAGTAGGCCACTTATCTACAAAGGAATTCACACATGCTTGTAACACGTCTATGTGATGTATACTTTTTAAGAGTAGGATTTAATTGTTGTAAATTTCGTTTTTAAACGTTGCCAAACTTGAACGCTTGCATCTGACGCTTCCCTTTTTTAATCTACAGCCGGTTTCCCTCTTTGTCTCATTGGATGAACGTGATGGCGCAGTTGTGTGTTAGCTAGTGTGTTAGCCAGCTAGCTAAACAGTCATCTGTCTTGTTTCTGCTATAGGATTGATGTGGGTCAGATGAAATGTGGGCCTTATGAGACAAAGAAAGTGAAACGTTGTTCTGTTAAAAGGAGACGTGATTCACCTTTTGTACTTCCTGTACTTGCTACCCAAACACATCTACCGGTATGTTGTTTACCTGAGGCACAACACACGTCCATGAGTATTTATGGGCTTCCTTATCAATGTGGCCTGACCTCAAATAATTCATATAGCGGTCTAACTGACTCTAAGCTTAATTTTCTAAGTCATTATCTCCTATTCTCAGTTGCTAGTACTTTAGGTACGCCTAGCTAAATCTATTGCAGTCTAATACAAAAGCTCTGCAACAAATCCAACCTTTATGGAAGTTGAAATGTTATGTTTTTTTGTTTAAACAGGTGCTTCAACTTTATAGTTAATTTTTTTAGGCTCTAGTTAGTATGTGGTGCTGTTGAATTGTATTTTGTTACACCAAGCAATTAGATATAGGGATACAATATTAGAAACCTCTCAGTATAATGCAATACAATTCAACAGCGCCATACACTACTGCTCCCGAAATTACCATACAGTTCAATTAACTCTGTGATGTTTGTTATTATCCTTCGTGTTACACTTGAAGGTAGGATTTATAGCAGGGCTGGATCTTTTTAGTGTGCCTCATAAACTGCCAACTGTGTGTGTTTTTTGATGGCATTATTACAATGGATTCCTTGTTTGTCTTCTGTTTCAGCACTTAATATTGTTTACCAAAGAAATGGTGATGGAGAAGCCAAGTCCCCTGCTTGTAGGGCGGGAGTTTGTGAGGCAGTATTACACACTCTTAAATAAGGCACCAGATTTCCTGCACAGGTAATTACCCAAATGTGATGTGGAAGACACTAAATTTGTAGGTGTTGGTAATGCTGTTTAACTGTCATGTTGTTGTGCCATTAGGTTTTATGGGAGGAATTCTTCCTATGTTCATGGAGGACTTGACCCAAGTGGCAAGCTGGCGGAAGCAGTGTACGGGCAAGCGGTAGGTGCTATGGCCCAATAATGAAGATTCACATTGAAAATACTGTATATTAGTTGTCTGGTGCAAGATTATTGACAGTGGTGATAATAAGATAAGTATTCATTTTTAATGAAATTGAACATAGCACAAAATAAATCATTGGCAGCATTTGAGGAAGGAATAAATGACAGAGGAAACAGTGCTGACATGATTGTCACTTTGTTTGAAACCTTCTGCCTTTTTGGTAACCTTTTTTTTTCATACATCAATATTTCTGTTGAATGAGTCAGAGCAAGCAAAATGGAGTCAAAAAATATGTATCAAGGTTGAGCTGGGTAATGAATGTGAAAGTAAACAACACACCGGCTGACCTCAGATCATTGTTAACTGCCAAATTCTTGACATAAATGGGAATCAGATTTTATAGCATGGAAATATGTTTTTAATTACAATTTTAATTTTGACAAATGTGCCCTCTCCTTTTTTCTTCATTATTTTTTGTTGTCATCCATTTGTCTCTGCATCTCTTAGGAAATCCACAAGAAGGTCATGTCCCTGCAGTTCAGTGAGTGCCACACAAAGATCAGGCATGTGGATGCCCATGCTACACTGAGTGATGGGGTAGTTGTGCAAGTCCTCGGAGAACTGTCCAACAATGGTCAGCCCATGAGGAAGTTTATGCAAACATTCGTGCTTGCTCCAGAGGTGAGTACCCCTCTACCTTTCAGTACTATTAACAGACATTGAGGTTGAGTGATTATAGCAGTAACAAGTAATTATTTCCTAACATTTATGGCTTAATACATGTAAAATGTTTTTTTAGTGGCTCAAGCAGAGCTGGTAACTGGAGATCAGTTACTGTTGCTATAATGAAATTACTCACTAAAGAAGATCATTTGAGTCACCAGTTTGCTGAAAATATATTTTCATGGAATGTGTACAAGTAGTAACTGTCTTTTGCTTTAGTAAAACTGTTTTGGAAAATACACATTGAAATGAGTGGAAAAAATAAAATTAATTAAAATACATTTTAATGGTTCTTCAATTTAATGTCATTGACTTTGATTTTTAAAATAGACACTCTGTTTGCATGACAAATTTCCTTAGGGTTCTGTGGCGAACAAGTTCTATGTCCACAATGACATCTTCCGTTACGAGGATGAGGTTTTTGGAGACTCTGAAGCTGAGCTTGATGAAGGTAAGATGTTCACAATATCCCAAACAGATATTGCTTTTTATTTGAGAAATTTTTGTTAATGTTTTCATTGTTAAATGTGAGGGAGCTGTTAATGCAAATACTTTCCGAATTGTTTTGCTTTGTCTCACAGAATCAGAGGAGGAAGTTGAAGAGGAGCCAGAAGAGAGGCAGCCATCCCCTGAACCACTTCAAGAAAGCCCCAACAGCACCACCTATTACGAACCTCACCCTGTCACGTATGCTAAAACTTCGTCATATCTCAATAATATATACAGTGTGTTTCCCCTTTAAAGGAAGGAGTTAGCCTTTTTAAACATAGTTTATCTGTGAAAGTGACTGCATGTTGATTTGTGCTCTGTAGGAATGGAGTAGAGGAGCCCATGGAGGAGCCGGCTCCAGAGCCCGAGCCGGAGCCTGAACCAGAGCCCAAAGTGGAGGAGATAAAGCCTGAAGCAGACGAGAAGGTTCTGGAAGAGATGGAGGAGAAAGCGCCGTCACCGGTCCCTGTGGAGTCCCCACCAAACACCCAGGAGCCTCCCAAGGTAAGACTGAAGTGTCTCTCTGTGGTTTACTCCCCAGGGACCGTAGTAGGCAGAGTTCACTGGATCTTTGTGTATCTAACCTGAAGTGCCAAAATGACTCTCTTTAAAACTTGTTTGATTTATAAGCAATGCTATATATTGAAAAAACTGTTTGTTATGGATGTTGGGCAACTTGAGGGCGATTTGCTTCTGCAGAAGAAGAGTTTATTTTTATTCAATATTTTACAATATGATGAAAATATGTATATTATTATTTATTAGAAGCATCTTGAGTTTCTTAAACGATCAAAGTCATTTTGTGATGCACATCACCCAATCCAACAGAGATTTCCGCAATGGAGCGTGAAATCGATCGTGCGTAGCTCGAATCGTCTGCGTTCGCGTACTTGCGTGTAGGGCTGAACAATTAATCTAAATTTTATCGAAATTGCAATATGGCCTACTGCAGTTTTCAAATTTCAGGAGGCGCAATATTTGTCAAAATACCATTTTAAATTAAATATGGTGCTGCAGATAAGTCCTGGCCTACACATCATACTGTATACAGACTTAAGATAACATCTTTGTTTGGTACAAATCCCCACAACAATCACAATAATCATTTGAATATGTTTAACAATGAAAATGAGAATAATGATGTAAAAATGATCGTTCCCTCTAACATCGCAAATAATATCGCAATTGCAATATCAGTCAAAATAATTGCAATTGCAAAATAATTTGCTATTTGCTCTAACTTGCCCAAAGATACACCTACTAATGTTATAGTAAGGTGTTGAGTGGTTATTGTTGTAACAATGTATTATTGCATCCCTCACAGACTTTTTCGTGGGCCTCTGTGACCAGTAAAAACCTGCCTCCGAGCGGAACAGTCGCCTCCTCTGGACTCTCACCCCATGTGGTTAAAGCTCCGAGCTCACAGGTAACCCAACTATTGAGAATTTTTCTAATAAAATGATGATTTCACAGTAAAATAAAATAAAAGGGGACAAAAATGTCCTCAAAAAGAAGTTGTAATTCTGTTTTGAATTACCCAAAGCCATTAGAATAGCAGCAAAGTAACTTGAGACTAAAACGCATAACGTGCTGAGGTGGGGTGATCTAAACCGATTCTCTGGACCATCATGTAAAAGCAATGATGAAAAGGATGTATGGTTGATTTTGTCTTTTTTTTTGTGGGACGTCCCTCTCCCCCCACATAGCCCAGAGTTGAAGCCAAGACTGAGACACAGACGGCACCTCTTCGGCCCAGAGACCAGCGCACACGCGACAGACCAGCCTTCACTCCGCGGGGGCCCAGGCCTGGTATTGCCAACACTCGTCTCCCAGATTTAAGGGTTTAGCACTTTTTCTAGCTTTTCATTTGGTGTGTTCTCACGACCTGCATGTCTCTGTCACTATTAGATGGTGTTGCATCTTCAGAGTCACAAACGGGGAAACCACACTTGAGTTTTGTTAACAAAGGTAAACATCTAAATTAATCTATAATCCTGTTTCTTGGTTGTTCTTTGATTACTCAGTGAGAATATTATTCAGTCATTATTGTCTTACGCGTGGTATGAGTTTCACTTTCTTGATGCTGATGATTTCTTAGATTTTGATGCAGATGATGCTTGTGAGCTGGTCTGATGTGTTGTTGTGACCTGCAGGTGGCCGGGGAGAGACCGAATCTGGTGATATGGACAGCAGGCGGATTGTCCGATACCCAGACAGTCACCAACTTTTTGTCGGCAACCTACCACATGACATTGACGAGAGCGAGCTGAAAGACTTCTTCATGAGTATGTTTCCTTGAAAAAACAACACGTTGTCAATAGAGCTGCAAATGATTAGTTGCCAACTATTGAAGTAGTAGGGTTGAGTAATTTGTTAAGAGGAAAAAAGGTCAAATTGTTTTGACATTTGAGGACGTCATCTCGGCTTTGGGAAACACCGATCAAGGAAATACTCGACAGATTATTCGACAATGAAAATAATCGTTAGCTGCAGCCCTATATGTTAATATATTTTCCATGTCATGTAAAAATCACCCAAAGCAGTTTTTTTGAGTATGATTTAACTATTCGCTAAATTACACTTTTTTTTTTCTTGCAGCATATGGAAATGTTGTGGAGCTGCGGATCAACACCAAGGGCGTCGGTGGGAAGCTGCCCAACTTTGGATTCGTGGTCTTTGACGACTCTGATCCTGTGCAAAAAATCCTGGGGGCCAAGGTAGAAGGGGCATGTATTGAAATTTCATTACCCACTTTCATTCACTTGGTGGTGGTTTGGTGACACACATTTCTACAACTAGTCTACAATGTAACACAGTAGACATAACCCCCCACAGGAAATACCTAAAATCTTTCTCTGTTATAGTACGTATATGTTTCACATTGTCTTGTCAGTAATGAATCAAGCTCATAAATGGATGTAAGGCTGTTCAGACCTACTATAGCATTGAGTTAAAAAAAAAAAAAAGAAGGAAAAAAAAGCACACAGAGCTGCATCGCTGTGTTGCTACAGGTGAGATAAAATATGAACCAACACTAAGACCCTATACAGCAGTTTACACTGGGTTTACACCGCCGTTGCCTGTTGTTTCTTAACAGGGAGTGACAGAGGCGAGCAGACACACACACATGCACACACATTAGCTCTACAGTACATGTGACTGCAAAAGAGCAGAGGAGCATAATCGCTTGTTGGCCGATGTGGAGAAATGCGCTTCTGGTGGAAACAGCCAGGCTACTGCTCGCCCAAGAATTGACAGATCATGGCGCTTCAGCGGCCGGTGTAAACCTGCAGTTATACTGCTTTGAGGCAGGATTTTATGAATATTTTGGAAAATATATCCGAGTGTAATTATTTTGACTGATATTGTAAGGATGCTGTGTTTTGTCCGTCGCAGATAATAACAGATATTTTACACAAAATATCCCAGGGCCAAAATGCAGCTGACACTCAAGATATTTATTGAAAATCTATCTAGCAACATCCAAAGTAACAGCTCTATAAAACCCCCTGGGTGTTTGATAGGGCTGCATAATATGAGGAAAATATGCGATGTGCGATAACGTTGTTGAATATTGCAATGACAATATTACTTGCGATAAATAAACAGTCATATCAGTTCTGCCTTTCTGCTGCTTTCAGTATACTGCTAAAATACAAC
>JAOVVB010022768.1:0-16031 GCA_028570985.1 Heterobranchus longifilis | reverse complement strand
TTCCTAAATTACTTTTCATGTCCAATCCAGGAAATATCAATCAAACAGGTGTTTGGTTTTGATAAGATATCTCAAAAATATTTAGATTTTCATGAATCATGATTTTTTGTGAAATATTAATCAAACTGTTGTTGATTTATTCATTTTAACAATGCCTTTATCCGTTTTTGTAAATTAACTCTTCATATATTATTCTGAAATGGGCCATTCTGATAATGAGTACTTTGACTTTTTGTACTTTAAGTATATTTTGATGCTAATACTTTTGTACTTTTACTTAGGTAAGGTTTTGAATGCTGGATTTTTAACTTGTAGCAGAGTATTTCTACACTGTGGTATTAATGCTTTTACTTAAGTAAAACAGTAATAGTGAAGTTAGGGGGGAACTTTGGACTCATGCCCTCAGTAGTTTTTAAAACGGCCCTGCCTAAATTCAAAGTTAGACTAAGTTAGCCAGCGTGTGTTTGAAAGCTGCAGAGCTGAGAAACTCTGTAGGTAACACACCAAAGTGTCAGGAGTTGTTAAAAGGGTAACTTACCACTTTCTCCAGAATAAAAACACAGTTGTACTGCTTTCGTTGTCAGCGAAGTAGTCGAGAGTTTTGCCACATAACAGACAGTTAGCTCCGCTCCTTCCTCTACTCCTCCTAGTTATCTTCCCCCTTCCTTTCCATCAGGAGTTTCACTCCCTCCACCGGCCACAAAAAAACAGTAAATAAGTCCAAAGAGCCGTCACGTCTCACTCCTCTCAGACTCAACACTTAACTCACATTGTGTCTTGGCGGCTGTATCTTTCTTTTTTGGCTATTATCGTGCCAGATATCCACTCATTCTTGGTTCAAACGTACAAACAAAAGACACGAACTTGAGGAATTTCACACAGGAAAAAGTTGGCAATTCGAAATTCAACTCTGGGACTTCCTGTCACCGTCTTCAAAATAAAAGCCTTCTTGAATGTTAGCCAACGTTGATGTTACCTACACGCAGCTAGCTGAGGTAGTGGCTAGAAGGTAACCCCAGAGACAGTGGATATCTTTGGTAACCCTCGATTTGCGAGATTGTTTTTCAATGCACAACTTAGCCCAGTCAGTTACATTGTATTGTATTTCTAGGGACAAATATTCATTTACATCTAGTCAATAAACTAGCTAGCTACAGCCTCAACAAAATTATATCTTAAATAATAATTTCATTCTATGGTAACAGCATTCAGAAAGTGAGTGTTTACGCCCTCTGGCGGCCACGGACAGTAAGTACAACTGAAAGCTGTCGCCTCTACAAAATTATACCTTGTATAAGGTAACATCATTCAGAAAGTGGGTATTTACCCCCTCTGGTGGCCACGGGCAGTAACTGCACCTGAAAGTAAAACTAGACGATTTGCATACAAACAATACTTCCGGTGACATCCTACAAAATACAATTTAGAAACTGGCTTTTTACGCCATCTGGCGGCCACGGTCAGTAACTACACCTGAAAGTAAAACTAGACGAATTGCATACAAACAATACTTCCGGTGACATCCTACAAAATATAGTTAATAAAAATATAAAGTTATCGTAATTGTATTAGCAATACTTCCGGTTACATCCTACAAAATACAATTTAGAAACTGGCTTTTTACGCCATCTGGCGGCCACGGTCAGTAACTGCAACTGCAAGGTACAGCCTCAACAAAATTACTTCTTAAATAAGGTTAACATCATTCAGAAATTGGGGTTTTACGCCCTCTGTCTTTACGCCCCACGGTCAGTAACTGCAACTGAAAGTAAAACTAGAAGAATTACTTACAAGCAACACTTCCGGTTACATCCTACAAAATACAATTTAGAAAATAGTTTTGTACGCCGTCCAGTTACATCTACATTATTACAAAGTTAGATGTGCTTCCGGTAATCAATAAAAGAAAACGTTTAAAAGAAAAAAACACACGAGTGTCTTTTAGATTTAGTGTTTTAACGACAGTTTTACAACCATAGTCTGTAAAAAATAAATACATAAATGAATATAATTTTTTTATACAGTCTATGATTACAACGCACCTTTGTCTGATTTCACGGTTGTAACGTGATGGAGATGAAAACGTATTAAACCTTCTTCCACGACTAACCAAACATGTGAGACATTGATTTTGGAGGCTTTCCTTACCTGAGGGATTTAGGCACGACAATGACGTGATGATCGCTGGTTTAGTAGAGCCAGAGAGATTCTAACATTAGCACGGATTATTTTCTTATCGCAATATAAGTAACTTGAAGTGGAAAGTTGTCAGTAAACTCGCTGATTACAGCGCCACAGCCTTATCTTAATTATATCTATGGTGTCACGCCATCTAGTGGTCAGTAACTACAACCACAAGTAAAATTAGACGAATTGCATACAAACAATACTTCCGGTTACACCCTACAAAATAAAAGTCATAAAAATCTGAATTTAGCGGAATTGCATAAAAGCAATACTTCATGTTACATCCTACAAAATAAAATTTAAAAAATGAGGTTTCACGCTCTCTCAGTAACTACAACTAGGCTTTCATGAGCTTTGGCTATTGTAAACTAATCATACCTGCAGTACATCCATGCTAAGTGGCGCTGAGGAATTTAGGCACTAAAGTGAACCACAACGATTAACACTTTTTCCAGCTAATCAGAATTGAGTATTCACCCAGACTATGGTATAACAGGGAATAATGACACACAGAGGACTCAGGGTCTCTGCAACTCTTCAGTTTGAATACTGTGTAATTCCGATAATTTAAAGAGAAGTAAAGAGGAAATGTTGAAAATTATTCTGGTGTTTCTTTTCCAACAAGATCTTACATGCAGACACACCGCCCACACCCTCCCAGAGTATGTCATCATGCCTGCCATGACTGTGTCCATGGTTGTCAGGGACTACAGGCTCTCTGTCATTAAAGTTGGGTGCATTAAGCACATGGAAATGTGTCCATTTAAGAAGTGTTTAAAGAGACAGTTTTTTCCTATAACTACAGTCAGATTTCGCATTTTCAGGTCCAAACTTGTATTTTCAACTAGAACATGTTTACATGCTTTAATGTAAAAAAACAAAACAATCTCATACTGTCTGTCTGAATATACCTGTATTTACACTGTGTGAAACGTTCCACTTTAGCAGCTGTCTCTTTAAAAACCCCTCCAGAAAAAGCCCAGTCTGTTCTGTTTGGTCAGTGTTTCCGGGTCTTCCGCATCTGCGCTCTTGGTGTCTCTGCACTGTCATTGCAGCTCAGGGAATGACTGTAACGGCACTGTAGCGGCACTTTCTACCTATATATAGTATAGTTGTGACATCACAAGTTCAGACGGCTCATGTAAAGCCCAAAGCAGTGGCTATTTGGTATTATGCCAGTGAGTATATTAGGTGACAGAGAGCAAAATCATTTGTGCAGTGCTCAACATTGTGTTGAGCACTGCACAAATGATTTTGCTCTCTGTCACCAATACATCCAGTGTGATGATCTTCAGTTGCTCTGGATACAAAGGACACTAGGTGGTAGCATGAAGCCACTAACAGTGAGTACAGGCAACACGCTTCTCTTTTTCCTTCTATGTGTCCCTGTGGGTCTGCAACACTAATTCATTATTTCTGACAAAAAAAAAAATAGTCATGGCAAGTCTAATAATTATCACTCAGTATATCATACAGTTGATAATATCTTCTTAAATTACCATGAGCATTTATTTTTTAACTTGTCATTTACTTTGCATCTGCTTTTCCCCTTTGCATTGTGGGAATGAGCTTCCACAGAAAATCAGCTAAAAAAATTAAGTACAGTATATCAACAAAAAGTCATAAGAAAATCATTGTATCGTAAGTCATAGCACAGTATGCCAAAAAAGGTAATAGTATAGTATGCTGAAAATATATAAGTCATAGTATACTATGCCAAAAAGTCAAAAATAAATAAATAAAATCATAGTATATGTTGAATAGTATGTCAAAAAAGTAATGGCATAATTTTTAGAAAAAAGTCATAATATTTTATTTTTAAAAAAAGTCAATACTATGTTGAAAAAAAGTCAAAAAAATCATAGTATAGTATGTTGAAAAAGTCATAATATAGCATTCAGAAAAATAAATTAAAGTCACTGTATAGTATGTCAAAGAAGTAATAGTATAGTATGCCAAAAATAAATAAATAAATGATAGTATAGTATGTAAAAAAAAAAAGTCATAATATAGTATTCTGAAAAAAAAAAAAAAAAAGTCACTGTATAGTATGTCAAAGAAGTAATAGTAGTATGCCCAAAAATATTAATTCTTACATGAAAGTAGGACTCGCTGTAATGTAAAGTCACACACACATTATCTTTAGTATCCTGGCTCTAACAGCTGATGGTGCATGCTGGGACTCAATAAAGGCTCGGTGTGCACAGAAGCAGCAGGGTGTCTTTATTTCTGTTGCTATAGCTTAACCAAGTCAGCATTCATGATACACAGAGACATAGTGGGAAGCTACAGAAGCCTTCAACACGTACAGTACTAGTGACCGGAACAAACAACGATGAGGCAGAGGACTGAAACAGAGTCAAAACAAACAGAAACAAATACAAGAAAAAAGATTTATGGCACTCATTTTTAGTTTATACTCAGAATAATATTGCTTTTAAAATACAACCTCTATCCATCATCATTGTTGTTTTATCACGTTATATTTTCACTGCATTTAAATATCAAATATATTCCTTTACTGATGTATTTACGTTATTGCTAACATTAAACGTACCTAACATAAGAGATATATATTAGTTACTTTGATAATAGTTTTGTTCAAAAGTACAAATTTTACAGAAAATAACAGTCCAAGTGTGGAAGGATATACTGGGGGGGGGCGGGTCGACTTTGGGACATGCACAAGGATCTGATAGGAGGGCGAGGGAAGGAGGGCTTAGCGGGGGTCTCCCATTGGATGAGAGGAGCTGGAGGAGCGGCCACTCACACAGCCAGTCACTCATGCATTCTTCACTGGTATTTTAGACTTCAGGTACAATCCTTAATTCATATTTTACTTCTTTTTAAAGCTAGACTACTCTATTCCGATCCATAAATAGGAGCTTTACATGCCAACAGAGACACTTTGCCGGGACAGCCGTCAGCCAATCAGAGCGCTGATTCAGTTCCCTCCCAGTGTAAATAAATAAAAATGACAAAGAGGTTGACTGACAGGTACACACAAACACGCACACGCATGCACGCACACGCGCGCGTGCACACACACACACACACGTGGAGTGAGAAGGCAGCAAGTCAAAAGTCCACATACATATACATATATATATATATATATATATGTATAAAATCTTGAATGCAATTGATGATAGCTGGAGCGTGCAGATTATCCCACAAAACAATAACGTACACACACACAACATATGGACCTTTTTCGCAATTATTATGATGTGGGATCAAGATAATTTACTTCCCAAGTTATTATTTTGTGTGCACAATATCAATATCTATTGAACCAGTGTAAATTTATGATGCACACTTTCATGTTCTCATCGGATAATCACTCATGCATTATGCACATATGAATCTTATGCAAACAAGATAACTTTGTTGGAACTTGTCTGCACTAAGTAATTATCTAGTGCATATAGAATTTCCCCTTGGGGGAAAAGGGGAAAACCAATAAAAATTAGGCCATACAAAATTAAATATCTGCTTCTTTTCTGCTTCTCTTTGAATGCTGTTAAATAAAATATTTCACTGTAAACTGTCACAATATAAATAAATAAGCATGTCGATATAAATAAGAGTCCAGTCTTCATATGTAAAATATATAACCTTTAGCCAATTGTTGTTTGGGGTAAAAAAAAAAAAAAAAATACAATTGTATGTTGGTTTGTTGTGTTCAGTAAACTACACTACTCATGTAACATCACTTACAATCAAATGATGCAACCCTACACAGCTATATTTTGGGGTGCGGGCAATCAAATTCTGGGTAAGGGCCCCATAAAAGACGGGTTTGGCCCTGAAATTCAAATCTGAGCGGGACATTATAGTCAAGGCCGGATTAAATGGGTAGATTACACTAGGCAGACTGTATTTTTTGGGGGCACCCCTCGATCCGGTGACAAAATTATTGGCTGAGATACACGTGACTGGCTTAGCTGTTGGACAGCGCTGTTTGTTGTGTGTAGGAGCTGCCGGGGGTGCAGGTGTATCGTTGTCCTGCACCTGATAGCATACTAAAAAGCTGATATCTTAGCTTATATCACTGCTACTGCTAAAATATGTGATTGGCTAGTGCTCAATGCCTCGACGTGTCGTTAGCTAGCTAACTAGCCAGCTAGCCGCTAAATGAGTAAAATTTCAGAAACTTAATGCTTCATCCAAACACTTGTCACAGCGTAGGAAAGCTCATTGATATCACAGATGAGGCACAACTTTGCTGGACTCATTTTCTGTAACCAGCTAACCAGCTAGCTAACTAGCTAGCTGCTAAATTAGTAAAATTTGACAACTTGTTTCATCCACACACTCTTGTCACAGCGCAGGAAAGCACATTGCTCTCGCTGTGAACACAGTTTCAGACGAACAGCCAGTTATATAATTGTGTTTGCAGATCCGGCAGGCAGCGCACATCTGATCTGGTACCTATACCAGAAATACCTTTTCTCGGGTTGGTGCTAATATTGTATACGTTTAAAAAAAAAAAAAAAGAATTAAATATTGAAATAAAGTTTTAGATCAGATTTTTTATATATTTAAAAAAATATATTTTCAATACGTAGGTTACCTGTCTGGGCCCCCTAGTGGCATGTGCCTAGAATGCCTGTGCATAGATCCGGCCCTGGTTATAGTTTACTATTAAATCAGCTGGTAATGACTGGGAATTTGGGTCATTTTGAGTATGAGGTTTTCAACTTTCAATTGCATTTTAATAATTCATTATCAGTGTCACATGTGTAAGCTGAAACTCTCTCTCCCACACACACACACAGAGTTGTTTCTAAGGACAAGAGTTATGCAACAATGTATTTCTCGGACTGTCTCTTCATCTTTCCATCACATCGCCACCTCTCCTCCTCCTCCTCCTCCTCCTCCCTGTCCTTTTCTCCTTGCCTCGTCTCTCTCTACCTTTCCACCTCCATTTTCCATCCATCCATCCATTGTGCCCTGTCGGCTGGCAGGCCAGAGGCTGAGCAAGCGCTCTGTCACATTACCCTGCCGCTGAGTGAATTACTCTGCCTCCATTAGACTAACGAGAAAGCGGGAGGACGGAGAGAGGCGATGGGGGAGGGGGGGCAGCAGGGACGGAGAGCGCGAGGCCGAGCGGGGAGGAAGGGGAAGAGTGATGCGACTTGAGAGATGGATGGGGAAGCAAAACGAGATGATGGAGGGGAGAAAAGTTAGATGAGGTGGAAGGAGATACGGGGTGTGAAGAAAGGACGCAAGAGGAGGAGGCAGGGAGAGGAGGGAGTGAAGGATGAAAGGAAGAGGGGAGGAAAGACAGGAGGGTGGGTGGAGGTTGAGACGGAGATGAAACAGGAGGGAGGCGGAGAGCAGGGCAACAGGGCGACGATGGAGGGAGAGGAACAGATGCAGGAGGACAGAGGAGGGACGGAGGATGGAGAGGAGAGCGGTGGGCAGCCGGTGGAAAAAAAAAATCAAACGGAGGAAAGAAACAGGGAGATGTGAGGTGGAATAAAACAGGGAGGAAAAGAAGTGAGAAGATAAAGGACGGAGAGATAAAGCAGTGTAGTGAACGGAGAGGGAGTTAATGAAATACATCACAGCTGTACGTGACACTGAGTGGATGACACACACACACACACACACACACACACACACGAGATTCAGTGCATTTGTTCAGTAATGGTTCCTGAACAGGGCCGTAGCCAAGATTTTAGAGGTCATCTCTCCCAACCCGCCCCCCCCCACCCCCCCACCCCCAAATACTGACAACATGACCTCCGTGACCTCATAGCTACGGCCCTGCTCCCGCTTCTTACACCTCACCCAAAAAGGTTTGGATTGAAAGACGCACACGCAAAACACACAAACATGTAGAGACATACGCATTATACTGTATATTTAAAGGGTTAACTTTTTTAAGGACGAATGAGTCTGAAGAGAAGGGTGCTAGAATGTATCCCTCTAACTCTCCCTCTAGCCACTGATTCCCTCTCACTGTAATCTAAGAATTTGTCAAAATGTACAAATATATACTAAACCTGGAATCATTTAATTAATGGAATAAAGGAAATAGTATTACAGGTGGATATTTTTGACATGATAATGGGCATATTCAAATGTAATGAATTAATTGTTAAACTCTGTCACAGTCACCAATTGCGCCAAATAAGACATTTTTAAAATCCTACATATAGTGGCTTTAAAATGTATGGAAGCACATTCCATTCACAAAAAGGAAAAAAAAAGTAAATCTCATAATTAATGAAGAAAAGGTAATGCCTGTACACTTACCCCAAAGCCACAAAAGTTTAATGACATGGATCTCCGTTGGGTCGAAATGACCATTACTATCTCGTAAATTACAAGAGCAGATCCCATAATTATCTCGTGATTATGGGATCAGGATCTCGTAATTACGAGAAAAGATCTCGTAATTACGAGATCTCGTAATTACGAGGTATTTTCCTCATAATTCCTCAGAATCTTTTCTTGTAATTACAACATAGTGGCTCATAGTTATGACATAAGGTGTCTAATTTGTTTTCTGCTTGTGAATGCAATGCATTATATATATATATATATATATATATATATATCATAATCTTCCTTTTAGAAATTAGAAGTTGAATTTATAAGCAGTAAAACAAAACCTCGCCTGTTTCGCTTCTACAGTTTTACTTGCAGATCTGAGAGCAGAGCTGCAACGATGAATCGATTGAATGATAATTCATTGGTAAATATTTTGATAATCGATTAATCGTCTGAGTTACACAGCCTGACTTTAACAGGCGGGTGGAGCTGTAGCCTGTGATGCATTTTCAGGGATATTTGATCACATTTTGACAGTTTTCTTACATTATCAGTCGACATTATCCGCCCTTTTTTCTGTCAATCTACGCCGATATACAAATAAGACAGTGACAGGTATGGCACTAAACTGCAGAGGAGGGCCAAAAACATAAACATGACTTGTTTCTTCTGTTCAAGCTGATTTAAAAGTGAACGTTTGAAATATAAATTAAGCACCGATCAGTTGGGCTGAATGTCAAACACCATCTAGAGTACGAAGGGAAGGATCGAACGTACAAACCTACACCTCACATCAAACGAGCATACAGTGGTTTTCCCAATACAGAGGAAAGTGTCGAGTCTAATGTTTAACACGGAGCCTTTTCACACACAGAAACACCAGGATGTAACCCGGCTTACAGTGTGGCTTCACCACACGAGGAACACACAAGACAAAGTGGAGCAGGACGCGACAGGTAACGGGAATAGTGGTCATAATAGCAGTGGCGATCCTAGACTCTGGGGGGCCCCAGGCAAAGGAGCCTATCGAGACCCCCCCCCCCCCATAACTATAAACTCCCTTAGGCCACAACTACATTTCTATGTTTTCATTTTAAAAACAATCTCCATCCATACAAGCGTTTTAGCACCGTATCAGAAAATAATCGTCATCCATATTAACACGACTGACGACGAGCGTACCGTGTCTATTCAGCGCGTGGATTCGGATTCAGAACTAATAATAATAACAACAACAGAAAATACTACGAAGGAAGAGCAGCAATGATGAAAAGTAAGACCAGAGATGTGTCTTTGTTTGGACCGACGACGATGTGGAACTGTCACTGAAAGTAAGAGACGGTAAAGGCAGAAAACAGACTGGGAGCGTCGTCTATCGGCGGACGACGCCATGGCAACGGGAAAGGAGCGGATACACAAGAAGGTATGGAGACCTAGCTAACTGATAAGACTGTCTGCGTCATTGTTTTCAAAGATCTCTGTATCCGCACGTCCACAATGCAAAGCAACCCCCGGAGTTTCCAAACTAAAACGGACAGAGCAGCGTTTCCAAACGACTCCGTTTTAGGGGCTCAGAAACGCGGGAGTAATGTGGACGCGAGGCATAAACATTGTGAAATGAAAACGTAGTAATGCGGATGTAGCCTTAAACCTCCCATAAAGGAACTACTACACCGCCACTGCCCCAAAAACCTTTAAGTGGAGCCCCTGTAGTTAAAAGGGGCCCCACGTAGGGGCGGTTCTCGCTGTGTTTAGGGTTTTTTTTTTCGAGCTAAAGCTTGTGCAAAGACTGCCAGCTGTAAAAAACAATAAAAATAAATAACACTATGCACACACACACACACATCTGAGCAACAACGGAGGAGCAATATGCAACATCAAATAAGGTTTTTTGGGGGGCAGCAGCAGTTCACTATAGAGTCCCTTTATGGGAGGTTGGGGGTTTATTGCAAAATGTGCCAATATGTGTGGCCATCCAGGGCCCATTATTTTTGGGCCCGACCCCAAGTATTTGCCTGGTTTGCCTCTCCTGGTTAGGGACAAACAAATTATTTTAAATTAACCATTCATTTTTTATAATTAGGTTGATTACATAACATCCTCATTTTAACCCAAACCCAAGTGTTTTTTTCCTAAACTTACCCACCTAGTTTTGTTGCCTAAACTTAAGATTTGTTTTAATTGTTGGTTTGGGAGTTTCATGGGATGGATATCGCCACATATTCCCCCTGGGTTGAACCGTATTGCGATTAAGATTTTTTTTGTTTAAAGATTATTTTTGCAGCAAAGGGCACGTGGTCGGAGTCGAACCCTGGCCGCTGTGGTAAGAATTCAGCATTAGTATACGGGAGCACGCTCTACCAGGTGAGCTACCGGAGCGCCCTGTGATTACGATTTTAACTGTACGAAACAGCACAGGAATAATATGTAGAGTCTCTGGAAGGGGGCACCTAATTTCCTCAACAAATACTTATTATTTGAGGTAACGCCTTGCTCTACCTGCAGAGCTACTCAGGGATCAGAACTACTAACCCAGATGTTAGTTAGTGCCTTGTTGTTAACAGAGAGCTTCCATCGTGAGTCCACAATGCTGGAGAGCTGCCATTGTTCCAGGCAGCAGCAGAACAATGGGTCTGCAGAATTTGCATTGTGGCTAATTACAGTTTTGCTAAAATAGGGAACTCATCTTTGAATGCAGAGAATGTTACTTGACGGCTGGTAATTTCGCTGTCAATCAGATTACTCCCTAATCAGAGCAGCAGTTTAAGCTATTTTATGACATTTCCAGAGACAATAGGCTGCACAGGGGAGGAAATGTAATTACCATCGGAGCATGTGGTGAAAAATTAATAAGTTAATTTGCAGCACCAGCAGAGAGTGTCAACAGAAAAAAAAATGCCTGGAGATGTACATCCATAGAGTGTCCGTGTGGAGGAAGCCCCGAAGACAAGATGTTGTAAAAGTCAATCTGTCATTCTAGCGCAGTCCTTAGCAGCTCTGCTCCGGTAGGGAGTGTTTGAATTGGTGACAAATCTGTCCTGTCCTGTAGTGTGATGCATTGCAAACAGCAACAATAGATTGTGCTCTACAACAGCAAGCTTGCTACAAAGAGAAAAAAAATGTCAGGCACCTTTGATAAATATTGGCTTTGAATACAGTCTGTCCCGGATCTGCCCACGGCCAATCCACAGGGTAAACTTATGTAAGAGCTGACATATATATTGTAATTCCTGGTCTGGATAGTAGAGGAACATTGTGATGGTTACCATATCATTGTTTTATCATTGCTGAGGGTTTTTTTTTTCTCCTTCCGCTCAGATCTGAGCTTCCATGTGGGCTGGAGGGTATATTCTTGCTAATTGGCTACATCAATTTCGCTTGGTTTGTAACTGTGCAACACCTCATTGCATTCTAAATGTACCTGCATAATTTGGCTGTTCTGCTTGATAAAGGAGTTTTTTTTTTCCTGTTGTAAATTATTCTCTTAGACCGTCAGTGTCATTAATACAAGATAGATTTCAGTCTCCAGCGTAAGTCCATCAAAGCTGCCATGAAAGACATCTTATGCAAAAAGGAAAAGTGTTCTTGCCTCCAAGCATCCGTACTGTACCAGGCAGTTACACTCTAAATTAGACTTTTTTTTTCTAAATAAAACTCAGTGGTGACCATTCCTTTTATAAAATAATGCTACAGATCTTTGGAAATATAAAAGAGAGACAAAAAAAAAAAATCAACTGGTAATATCTCCGTATAACCAAGTTTATAGACAATTTATATCATAATCCTGGTAATAATAATTCAATAAATTGTGATTGATTTAAGATTATTTAAGGTGGTTTAACAAGACAGAGGCAATACAGTCAATTTGTCCATTCATTGAGCTGTTTATTCAAAGAGCTGCAAATTTAAACAGACAGCCCTGTTTCAGACAAAATGTGTTTATATACTAATTTGTTTTGCAAAATACATTTTCGAGGAAACGTAATTACTGGCTGGATTCCATTTATGGATGGTTGGTTCATGGTTGAGCATACAAAGCAGGACTTGGACACTGTAGACCAGAGTTTGGGTCCCACGTCCCCACGTGTTGTTAAGTCTAGGCTTCAACCCACTTGGTTCAACTTGAATTAATTGATTTTTGGGATGCCTGGGGGGCAGCGAAAACAAGCTTATAACCTTTTTCCACCAAAATGTGCATGTATGTGCAGGTTTATTTAAACACCTTTCTGTGTTTTTCAGGTGTGTCACGTACAACCTCAAGAACGCACCGAAAACAAACTGTTCAGAAACAGCAGAAAGCAGCATGGAGGCCAGTGAAAATGTTACAGTGATTACTTCTTTTTTATATCTGTTACTTATTCAGTCCCTCTTTCAAACTCGGTGCAGACTCATTTGGAACGATGCTCGAGCGCTGCTTGGACGGAGATGGACGGAATTTGTGGCTGAAAAGATGAAGAATCACAAAAGTTACTGACGGAGGCCAGAGAGAGATGCGCCAGAGACCGCATATTGGCGAGGAAAAGGCTGGGTAGTAATAGCTGATAGTCGTTAGCTTTAGCTTAGCCGTTAGCTCTCCCATCTCAACCCGGCCCGCGAGCACTTCCAGTCTGCGGAGCCCCCGTCAGTGTCGTGGTGCTCGGTCTCGTCTTAGAATCAGCCGCATTTTTACTCCACAACTGCAGGGGTACCACTAAATTGGTTGTACATTACCTGATTGCATATTTATATGAATCTTACGTTAGCAAACATAAACGCTACATATAAAAGTACAGCTCCCTCACCTGGGCGAGAGAGGTGCTGATGTGACCACAGAGAGTGGAGACCAAATATTAATATTAAATCGGCTACTTCGCCTGGCTATAAGCACA
The DNA here is from genome assembly GCA_028570985.1 of Heterobranchus longifilis. Taxonomy (NCBI): domain Eukaryota; kingdom Metazoa; phylum Chordata; class Actinopteri; order Siluriformes; family Clariidae; genus Heterobranchus; species Heterobranchus longifilis. The sequence goes on along the minus strand of JAOVVB010022768.1, from coordinate 2,691 downwards.
CAGCACGTTTTGATTTTGAGTTTGAATAGTTTGAAGAGTTGCAGATCAAATATATAACTTTTAGGCGAAAAGATGAACTAACATACTGGGGGAATATTTGTTCACAAGGAACTTGAGTTTTGAATTTAAATGAATGAGATATTTTAATTTATTGAAATGTCACAGTAGAGTTATGTGTTATGTTGCATTAAATTGATTTGTTTTTACACAAGTTTACAATTGGGCCACAAAAAACAGTTTTCCTAAAATGACAATAAAAAATTGCAATATATCGCCTTGCTGACAGTATCGTTACATATCGCAATATATTGAATCGTAAGCCCTGTATCGGGATATGTATCGTATCGCCAGCGTCTTGTCAGCAAACAGTACAAATGTGACTTCATCAGCAGTATATTACAACTGTACTGTCTCTTGGTGGACTGGGTTGTGAATTGTACCAGTCTGTACCAAATGATGCCAGATTTGATCAAACTATCGTCCCCAGACGAGCTGATGGCCTCTAATGTGGATAAATACTGGCTCAGTGGTGGGCTGAGATTTCATCCCCAACAATCACTACACCAGCAGTGTTCACTGATTAGCACTTTCCACCACAGAGCAGTATAATTTCACATTTTAAGCATTAGAGTCTGAGCACACATGAAGAGCAAATAAGATCTAATACCCAAGAAACACGACGACTGATGGAGGCATTACAGATGTTGCGCTGATGGAATTGATGATATTTCTGTGGTTGCATGATTGATGGAGGTTGTTAGTCAGTACAGATGTTCCCACTACATTTATCACCGGGCTAATTCGTACTGACCCCCCGTTTAATCATGAGCAAACAACATGACAGCCTCGCATTTTTAGAATTGCTCGCGGCGTGGCTCTGGGATCAGTCATTCAGTTCACCACTTTGGTCAAGGCCAAAATATTTATATAATATATAACAATATAATAGTCTTGACAATTATTGGATGGATTGCTAGGAGATTACTATGAGCATCGCTGTGCTACAGACTCTTATGGGGTGTTCAGACCAGACCAGAATAAAATAATCTACTCGCTTAATTTGCGCAAGTTTGGACGCTGGAATCGATTACTCGCGACGCCGCCTGACCGGAACTCGCATCTAATCGCGTCTTTACATTGATGCAAATGAATTTATTGGCACCCGGTGTGAACACGGAGTTACGGAGCATTTCCACCAGATCCGTCGAGGACGCTGGCCGCCTGATGTTTTCCCTCCTTTGGAAAGTAGGTGCCGCACCCTATCGGGGCATGCACCTGATTGGTTGACGCGCTGCTCCCTGTTCTCTGCTCGCCGTTTCAAACAGGAAACAACATGGCGGGCCGCTCCTAAACTCTGTTATTCTGTCTGAACAATCCACCAACATCTATTTCTGACATGTTGGGACTTTGTAAATCACTGAGCGTGGTCTAGACCTGCTCTATATCCTGTCCTGAGACTTCAGTGGCCTCCATGTTTACTTCAGTTCTAGACCATGACCTGGTCACACTGGAATCTGATACAGGCCACATTTAAAAAATAATGTGAACAGCCAAACCACAAATCTGTGACCTAAAACTCTGTCGCGTGTGGACGAGAGGCCAAAACATAGAGGAAAATAAATGTGTTTGTGTGTACACAGGGGGAGGAGATCAACATCTCTTGTCACTGTGGGTTGATAAACCCTTGAACGAACATTAAATAAGTATGTTAAGTTATTAGCTGACATTTAGGTATAAAAAGCCCTTCAAGTTACAAAGTGTTCTACTTTTTTTTCCTGATGCCGTTGTTGTCCTGGTGATATTACTGTACAGTACATTCACACCTTGGGCTAAACTAATGAATAATGCAAATTAGGAAATTAATTAATATATTAGTGAGAATAAGCATATATTTTATGTCAGCATACCTACCATCACATAACACATTAATATCTACTCTGCATTTTAAAGCAATACAGAGTTTTAAAAGAATAATGTTTTCTCATTAATATGCAAATTTAAGCAACAAGATACATAAGGCAGAAGTGGGTAATGTTTAAGGATAATCTGTACTGTACATTTGAAATGTGTGTCACTGGCCGTGAGCGACTGTGTCACTCCTGTGGCCCCTGCAGGGCAGGTCCCGGGTTTCCCTAGATTCAATCATCGGAGAAATCCAACTCACACTGTACGTTGAGCTGGATGGAGGAGTTGGTCATTCCCACCACGTTCTCTGCAATGCAGGTCAGCTGGAAGTTGTTGTCATCTCGGCTGATGTTGAAAAGAGTCAAGTTGATAGAGTGGATGTTCGGCCAGTATACGTTAGACTGGAGAAAGAGAGTGAGAGACGCAGACAGAGGAAAGAGAGACATTTAGGGATGTGTGGGATACACAGCAGATACAGTTACATTAGCAGGGGCCGCAGCCGTATACAGGTTTCATGGTGTACTGTGGTATAATGTTTTCATTTATTTTCAACAGGGAGACTTTTTACATATACCTCCATTAAAAAAATGGTTTCAAGTTTCAATCAGAATAAAGTGTTCAAAAAGAACCTTGTGTTTTCATTCTTTTAAGGTTTTAACTGATAATATATTATTAATAATATTTTAATAAATAAATATATAAATAACATAATAATAATAATAATAATAATAATAATAATAATAATAATAATAATAATAATAATAACAATAAATGGAAAACTAAATA
>JAOVVB010022753.1:0-16032 GCA_028570985.1 Heterobranchus longifilis | reverse complement strand
TGAATGTGGTGTGAATGGGTAAATGACTCGCAGTGTAAAGCGCATTGAGTGGTCGCAAAGACTAGAAAAGCGCTATAAGTACAGTCCATCTCTTCTAACATACAGTTAATTTGTTTGATGACACGAATATCGTCAGAATTTATGGAATCTATATTGGACTAGGGATGGGACGATAATTGATTTTATCGTGGATTGCGATAAAAACATTCACAATAAGTTAATCGTGGTGAATTGCTGTTATCGGGATAATCGTGAATATTGTTACTATCCTCGTGAATTGAGGGTAAAAGTCGTAAGTTTTGAGAAAAAACTTGTAATGCTCACAGGAAAAAAGTTGGAATGTTTCAAGAAAACAACTCACAATTTTATACGAAAAAAGTTGCAATGTTTCGAGAAAAAAATCGTAATGCTCACAAAAAAGTCGTACTGTTAAGAATTCTGAGTTAATTTAATAATGAGTTAACAATTTTATGAGAGTCTGAATGTTTTGAGAAAAAACTCAGCATGCTCACAGAAGAAGTCGTAATGTTCAGAGAAAAAAGTTGTACGGAAAAAAATCATAGTGCTCAGAAAAAAGTCGTAATGTTTTGCGTGTGTTTTAGTTCCGTTTTAAGAGTTTTAAGCACATTTCTTTGATTATTGGGATAATATTGTGAATCGTAATTACTTTGGCCAGGATCATCGTGACATGACATTTTCATATTGTCCCATGCCTGTATTGGACTAAGTGGTTGGTGGTAAACTGTGCAAATAAAGTGAGTAGTCTGTGTTTAGGACAGTTTACCCACCGGAGTTAAAGATAAATAATGTTCCTAAAAAAAGAATCACGCCTGCTCTCGGGTTCAACAGCATAAAAAGATTAGCAACCTTCCATTAATTTACCCCATTTTGCTGTGGCCTCTTTCTCCTGTGCTCAGCCGTGCTCCCTATATTCCTATGTGACTACTGTAACAGCAGTTGACTGCAGGGAAGGGCACTGAATACTAAGATGGCCAAGCCACACAGCCTACATTTAGATCCAACCCTCCCATGAATGGGCTGTAGAATGGTAGTGTAGCAGTTGTTAATGGACAAATGCAATAACTGAACATCTGTTGGCATGCGGCAGATGGGACCAGAATTTTAATAAGCTGCACATGAAAAGGCCTGATTGCAAAGTTTGGACTCAGGCACGAAAAACATGAGTAACAAGCATGAGTAACCAATGTGATAAATTGAGACCCGTAGGAAAAATGACTTGTCCTCGCGTCCTACATGTGGCCTAATAAGCAATCAATACATGTGAAGACTGCAGAGCATTCATCTTTTGCTTCAAAGCAATCTGAATTTCTTTCTTTCTCTTTTAGCAAATGTGGTAGTATATCAGCATTATTCCTCATTCCCATACTGCAATGTTTCTCAGCTGGCCGCATGCTCTCCAAATCAGTAATTATAGTAGGCTATGTTTAGATAAACTCAACCTGAAATTTCCTCATATGCTCTCTCAATTTGACATCCCACTCTCAAGCTTTTAGACTTCTTTTCTATTCTAGGACTTGCAAGATACCAGACAGAGTTTTGATATAATGGCTACCAAAATAACTATGAAAGCAAACCTTTGAAATAACTTAAACACTTTTAAATCTTACACATCAGTCTAAGTGTAATGTAGAGTACTACTCTGCCTGTGAAAACCGTTGTATAATGCCCTTTGTTGCTCTGAAGGGAGCTTTTTAAAGTCTGGGGAAAAAACCCTGATAATGTCATCATGTGTGGATAATGGGGTTAATCAGGGTTATTTAAACTTGGGCTTGAGACTTCAAATTTTTAACAGTCTGGCTGCGTTCCAAATTACATAGTTTTTCATTTTACATTCATGTCGTGTACACACCGGACGTGAATAACTTAATTTGTGTAAATTAATTATATATAAAGTAAATGTAAAGACACAATTAGGCGCGAGTTCCGGTCGGGCGACGCAAATGACACAAATTGATGAAGCGAATGATGCTCATTTGCGCCGAGCGACGTGAGTAATCACGCGAATGAAGCAAGCCAAAACAGAAGATTCCAGCGTCCAAACTCACGCAAATTAAGCGAGTAGATTACTTTATTTGCGTCTGGTCTGAACACAACATTAGTTCATACATCTGCAGCTGCCCTTACAAAGTACATACTGTTGCATGCAGTATGCATACAATTGGGGCATACTACCTCAGCATAACATTGCTCTTTGAACGTTGACCCTCTTGCTCATATACTTGCTGTGTGAAGGATTGTGGGTCAGAATAGCCAGAAAAGCATGTTGGCTTGCATACTGCAAAATACACCCATATACAGTAGGACATTGTGATATTTTTGGCATACTGCATTTGACATACTATGTATTGGGACATACTAAATCGTTTTTCTGGCATACTAAATGGTATGGTAATATCTGTGTTAAGACCTTGTGGGTGGAGTTTGAAGAGCAATTTGCTGTATGCGAAACAGCCTACTATACTACCAGTACATACTGATTTGGCCAAGTATGCAAAAAAAAATGCAGTATGCCAAAAATACCTGGATGTCGTACTGATTCTGAAAAAATCTCCAGTATGCATCGGACCAGTCTACCTCGTCTACTGTGTCCCACAATGCAAAGTGCTTGAATGGTCACAACAAATGGACATTGTTGAAATGGCAGACAGCAACACCCCTGCGTCAGTGGTGGACAATGAGGAATATATATATTTTTTAATTCTCAGCGGGCCATTTAAAAATGGGCCACGGGCTGCAGTTTGGCCACCCTAGACTCTAGGGTTAGCACTATTTGAATATCAGCTGAATATACTATGGACTGACAAATCACATTTTATTGTAATTGTGTCACCAGTTGGAGAGTTTTTGGCGAACATTCAGTCATAATTTCATTTTAACTATGACTATAAATGACCATGTAATGTTTTCAGTTAATGTAATAGGGTTAAACTAAAGTCTAACTACTTTCTATCTGAATAGTGCTGCTATTCTTTGTTTTTTTTTATAAATGTAATGACTTTTTTTTTAAATTTCACTATCTAATTTTCTGTCTACTTTTTTGAGCATGAGGGGTGCTGTACAGTAGCAGTGGTTTGCTATTAGTTGTGCTATTGTTTACTTCTGCTTTCCAAAACTGGAAAGCCTGACCTAGCAGGCACTGCAAAATAAATCGATTGAACAGTTTCATACTGCATACTACCAAATGCAGTGTTTGGCGGTAGTTTGTAGTAGACGGTTTCGAATACAGCCCGGGTTGGGTCCCAGGAGTAGAGAGGATGCGAGGAAGCATATGTTGGCATAATAAAAAGCACCCTAATTGAAGACTCTATTGAGTTGCATTATGGGAATTGTAGGGAATTGTAAGGATGACAACTCAGGATATCTCAGCTTCTGCCACATCCATTCTTTTTTAATCTCTTGTGAGTTTCCCAACTTAATGAAAGTGCAAATGCTACATTGCCTCAGATTCCTTTTAATAGTTACCTCTAATATAGCCGAAATATTATATCATACATCATTTTACAATGATATGCTAACTAATCATTAGAGATAAAACAAAACGTGTAAAGTCAACAAGCAGACATATATAAGGCCCTATAAGGATCACAGTTAATTGTCAGAGGTTTGACATTAGGCCATTAATATCCATACAGCCCTTGTCACATAGTCTAATAATAATCGTCAATTTGTGCATACTGTAACTGCGCAATATCAATATTTCTTATGTGCAATACTGTGAATTCAGATTTATTTTTTATTTTTTTAGTGTTTACTGCTTTTTTGTATTATTGACTTTTTTTAAATTTTTTATATTTTGCTTTTTAAATTTTTTTTTTTTTACTGATGCCTCTTGTTAGTGCACTATCCCTTTTGCTGCTGCAACACTACTAGGGCTGCACGATATGAGGAAAATATGCGATATTCGATAACGGTGTTGAATATCGCGAATATCACTTGCGAATATCACTTGCGATAAATAAACACATAATAAAGTATGCTCAGTTCTGCCTTTCTGCTCTTTCAGTATACTGCTAAAATACAATAACTGCTTGTTGAATAAAAAAAAGAAAGTTAATAATTATTTCATTCTTTTACATTCTTTTATTGAACTGAACACAAAAAGGCACCATAAAAAAAGAATATTTACAATTTAAAATGCAGTTTTCTACTAATACTTTATTTTAACTAACTTACAAAAGCCCTGAATGTTTGGGTTTTTTTTTGTTTTTTTTCCAGATATGTCGCAGTCTTGAAGTTGATATCGCGATGACAAAAAAAGCGTGCTGTACATTTCCTCAATGTGGGATACATAATGGATTATCTTATCTTAAAGTAGCTAGGTTTTAAGTTGATCATATGCATAATTACACACACTGCTGCAGCGATTAGCTAATAAAAAGGTAAAGTAACTCCAGACCATAACATAGCCTAATAAAAAACAAAAAGAAGCTATTTAAATGAGCCACGTGAACCCCCTGTTGAAAGACTACACTCACATCAGTGTAACCCTAGAATTTGGCTAGAAGTACCATGTCTTCCTCTACCCTCTGTCCCGAAAATGAGAATGTGCGTCAAAAAGTGAAAGTTTTGGTACATTAACCCTTCAGTGTGTAGGAGCTGACACGTGTAAAGGCTCTTAAAGCATACAAAGAGTCCCTGTATGACCAGTGGTACCGCGACGTCAGTGTCTCTGGCAGTTTGGTCGGGGCAGCAGCAGCAGCAACGTCACTCCTGACGGCGGCTCCAGAGCAGCGCGAGCGGCCATCCCCGCGTGATCCCCGCAGCAACCAGCCGCTCCGGAGCTCAGCAACACAGCGTTGTTGGTCAGCGACTCTCTGCTTTGGGACTGACTGGACGCCGACTTTCCGCTTCTGTAGCTCTGGTAAAACCCGAAGTCGCTTCTTATTCATTTCGAGGCGAGTTTTCTGTGTGTGTTTATTTAGTCAACTCGCAACGAGGAACAGCGTGGGTACCAAACAAACGGTGCGAGCAATGACTAGCAAGCTTCCCGCACTGTAGCTGTTGTACTGTAGCCATAAACTGTGTGTTGCTATGGCACTGCCAGGCAACGTCCCACCTGCTGCTGCCGCGACTAATATGTTTATTTACTCCTTAAACAAAGGAATTTCGCTCTTTCATTTGTGTTAATGCAGCCATTCATTTGTTAGGAATTTAAGTGTGCGTGCGTATGTGTTTTTAGTTGTGCTGTTTCCTCCTAGCTAACTGTTTTCACATGACTTGCATGGCAAAGATGATTCCTAAAGACTTAACGCTACAGTAAATTGTGCTAATTTAAAGCAGTTTACTTTAATAATAGCCTCTGCACTTGTATTACCAACACTCCTCTTGCTCCACATGTGCCTTGCCTGTGGGCAGCAGCTTTGGCAGACAGTAGAAAGGTCGTTGTCGGGTTTTGAGTGCTTTTCCAGTCAAGTGCTCATGTGTCTGGCTCTAGGTGAAAACACAGTCCATTTCCACTAAAACATAGTGAATGCTTGTCATTCCCTTTGTAACTGCTGTCTGTTTGTTTATTCTTATAGTGTCTTAAGTAACGCCCAGCACCAGAAAGCGAACAGAAGATGGTGATTACCAGTGTGCCATCCCTCAGAAGGACATCACTGGCCATGGATACGGAGAGCAGATGTTTGCAGTGAAGGTGCATACATAGTAGTTTCCTATTATGTGGCTTAGACAGCTGCTGTGGTTAGGCATCGGTGCATGCCAACGCTAGGCCCGTGATACAAAGAAATTCCATTATCCCTCATCTTCTGTCTGCTGTGACAGAGGAGGAAATCACCATACTGTGCTGTCGTGAGGCCAGGAAGGAGGGAGAATTATGAGTCAGAATAGAGAAGAAAAGAAAACTGTCACTCTTCAAATCCGCCTCTAAGCTTGGTTGACAGCTCACACACTTATTTTAAGAGCAAGATCTCTTTTCAGCTGTACATCTAGAACTGTAGAACTAAGAGACCTTGCTTCTTTTTTTGCTTTCCATAAATTATTACTGAAACCTTTTTACCCTTTTTACCCCCCCCCCCCTTTTTTTTTTAAACTGTTATGTCTGTATAAATTCTAGGGATTAGAGCTAACGGTTTGAATGAGTGCAAAGTGCAGCGGGGTGCATCCGAGGCGAGCTCTGTTCATTGTATTTTAGTTTACACACACCTCCTTATCTCTGCTGTCAAGAGGGAGGATTCTGTTCTACAGTAACTTACCCAGAGCAGTAGAGAGATAGTGGTGGGAAAGGAGGGGTGGGAGGAGTGAGAAGAACAGAGAATGACTGTGAGGGAGTGAACGTGCTTAACCCAGCCACTGAGTGACTCTTGTATCCAAGGACGAAGGTAGCAACGCATCCAAACGCCACTCTTCGCCCACGGACTGCTCTGAAGAAATGAGGCGAACACATAGGCACTCAGCAGCGCTCGTATAGACTCAACAACCTGCTCTGGGGTTTGACTCGCCTGTCTGGAGTGCCAGGGCTGGTGATGACTGAGCAGATCATGACCGCAACTACACAGAACGAAAGACTCATTTTAGCTTGAATGGGAGTTTCTTTTTCTCAAACAAAACAAAACAAAAGCGTGTTTCTCTTGTTTCACCGGTGTCATTGCACCTAAACTGGCCCACGTTTGTGTATGTTTTTGGCAGAGGAGCAGACTGGAGAGGAGGTAGTAACAGGTGCTGCGTGCCAAGGTGGATTTGGAGGTGTGGAGGAGAGCTGAAGATCATGGGTAAATCAAACAGCAAGCTCAAGCCAGAGGTGGTGGAGGAGTTGACCAGGAAAACCTACTGTGAGTACCTTCACGTCTTTTTCTTTTTGCTTGTCTTTAGAAACACATACTCTTTTCACCTAGCCCGTATGAGAATAAAGGAACATTCTGGCCAAAGGTGAAAGACTATAACAGTGTGTGATAGGAATTAATAATCACATTTGCCTCCCACTGTGTTCCACACAGGCTGTACAGTAAATAGCCCTGCCTGCTGGGATATATTGGGATTCTAATCTATACCATCACTGGGATTCACGTTATCGACAAAACAGAGCTACAACTAAATGTCAGCTGGGAATAAGCGCCCCGATTGATTTAAATTTACATTTAAATGTAGTGTTGCAAGTTGTGATTGGTTAAGGTCTGGCAAAAGTTGCAATCAGCATCTTTAAATCACGCTGAAGGGATTTATGAATATGGAGATGCTTAGTATCGAGCTGGGGGTTTTAGAGACGGGGATGTGGTTTTATATGCAGGTCATCAACCCTATATTTTCATATGAATACAGTGACAGAGATAGATAGATGGATAGATATAGAGTGTAGTCTAAATTAATGAATGCTATGCATGCAGTACATGCCAGAATTCTAAATGGCATTCCTGCGTAGAGACTGACAGAAATCAATGGTGGGAATGGAGTGAGTCTGCAACATTACAAGTACATGGATTTGTGTTGTTGCTGTCGACTTATCGGACATTGCAGATTGACAGCATTTGCTTTTCTCACCCTGTTAGCACTTAATTATTTATTAATGATCTCCTGCTGAACATATTTTTTCCCCCCACAGTTTTCAATCAAATTTGAGCAGAAATCACATTTATAATTACCACAATCATGTCTGCTCGCAAGACACTATATTAATAATTTGTGTGTTATTTCTGGAGCACAGCGTTATTATTATTACTTGAGCAGTACAGTGTGCAGGTGTGGGTGGGAGTTGACATCCATTGGCTGCTTAATGACAGTGTTATTTGTGTGGTGGGTCTCTCCACACAGCAGTACCATGGAAGGCTGTTGTGGCAGGAAATTGCTGTGGAGGAAGATTGGGCTTCGTGCTGGGCTGGGCTGCTTGCTGTTGTCCTCTACTCACTCCCTCCCTTCTCTCTCTTTCTCTCTTACCCTTTCGCCCTGTCTCCTTCGCTTTATCCCCTAATTGCCCTCTTTGAGCTGGGAATGGAATAGTATAATTAGGATCTTATCTGGTTAGCATCGCTGAGAGGGGCACTGAGCTTTCTCTCCCAGTGTGATCATTCTCCCTTTCTCTGTTGTTGCCTGACTCGAGACTATCATTCCTGCTTTCCTTCATCCTGTTGCCTCTTTCTCTTGCTCTCCCATGAGAGCTTTGTCTGACATTTTAGTCTATGCTTTCCTTTGGTTCTTGACAGATTGGGGACTTAGTACATTTCTCTGTGCCTATGTGTCTTTTTGTTTCAGTGGTAGAAGAGGTAGGGTGTTTTTCCCCCAGCAGATTATGCCCTCTGTGTTGACAGGCAACTAACAAGACCAGGCCAGAAATGAGGCCTGTTTAGTTCAAAAGAAGATGTCTGTATCTTCCACTTTGTTGTAGTAGAGCTGGGCGATAAATCGATTTTATCGATTAATTCAGATGCATGGTTTAGGACGATGTATAAAAGTGAAAATCGATCGGCCTGTGTCCACATAGCGTTTTTTTCTGGCAGAAAAGTGCTGGCAGGGCGCTGGGGAGCTCTTCCTCCCAGCGTCTCATCAAAAAAGCGCTGGCTGCGTCTGTTCTGTTTCTGTGACAACATTAACGTTAGCTAGCTAGCTTAATGCTACGTAAACAGGGGGTTGATTACACAGCTAACAACAAGCTTACGATGCGTACGATGATAAAAGCACAACACTCACTCACAGCAGTCAGTGTCTGGCTGATCTGCTCTCACAAGTGGACTTTTCTCTCTTTGTTGTGATAGTTTCCTGAAAAGAAGCACCAGTCAGATCAAGTTGAGATTTTCAAGTTGCAAATCAGAGATTTTCAGCTTGAAACAAGCAGAGCGGGTGCACAAAAAAGGTGGATTGCCCTGAAAAAAGACGCCAGGTCGCACACACTTTCTCCTCATTGGACACAATTGAAAAAAAGACACTGGCGCTCAGGAAAAAACGCTGTGTGGACCCAGGCCCTAACTTGGGTAATTACGGAACGGAACCCCCTGAACTCCCGTAGTTAATAGTAACGTTGTGTCGGTGATGCATGTGTTTATTCCAGTGTTTTGCTGCACAGACCTGAGACCCACCCGCCTGCCAGCTCCTTGAAGCTGTCTTTGGCCAACGCAGCTCAGAGGTCCGGGAGTACTAATGGGCTGCTGGCTAGTTAGCTAGCTTGCTAATTCCGTCATGCTTTCATGCTTCACTGGTTACAGGAAATGAGCCGAACAAAGTTGTCACTCATCTTGCAACAGCAATGTGCTTTTCTATGTTGTGTGTGGATAAAACATTAAGTTGTTAAATGATACTCATTTAGCGGCTGGCTAGCTAGCAGCTAAACTTAGCTCATGCGCTTTGGAAAGTCTCGTCGCCAGTAGTCTCGCATAGCCAGACCAATCTCATTACCATGGCAACTAGGGCTGCCCCCTCTTAGTTGATTCGTCGACTAATCGATTGTTTTGGTCTTAGTCGACTAAGATTTCTTTAGTTGATTAGTCGTTTAGATTAAGAAGATTCAAAGTGGTGCTTTTGCGTGATTCTTTGTGGAGAAACTCAGTTTTACAGATCTGTCAATTAAATCAGTTAATCGATTAGTCGACAAAATCGTTAGTCGTTTAAGAATTTCTTTAGCCGAGGACAGCCCTAATGGCAACCCATGCAGATGTGTTTGTGCAGTGATGTCTGGACCCTGACAAAGTGAAGTGGCTTGCACTTTATTAATCCCATGTTATTTTTATTGTTAAAATAAAAACAAAACTCCTTTTGTCTTTTGTAAAAAAAACAGTTACAATTATAAATCAAGTGTGGTGTGAAAAAAATCAGCGATTTTCTTTTTAGGCCATATCGCCCAGCTTTAAGTTATCTTCATAAGAAAATTATTTTAACCTTGTACTTCAAATAAAACACTTTCTGGCCAAAAACAACATTGAGCTGTGTCAAGGCTCCGGCTAGCCAGTATTTTTTCCTGTTCTTAGTGAAAACTGTGGAAAATGGTTGCAGCCTCACCTGTACTTAAAGAGAGCTTAATTCAACCCAGAAATGCTTTTCCAAACGACTCTTCTGCGTCGTCATGGAAATACCAGCAGCCCTGTCTGCAGGAAGTAGGCTAGACCCATGTAATGGCATGACGATTTTGTAAGTTGTCAAAGCCACAAAGAGGCTCACAGTGACAAGAGTGCAAACTGGATGTGTTGGAGCAGATCCTGCAGGTCCAACCAGCTGAGTGGGCCCGGCACTCTCCTGCAATGGGCTGATTGCGTTATTGCCCATTGCCTCTGTCTGACTTATGTAATAAAATGTTTTATTAAATGGTAGCCATGGTAAATTGCCTCAATTTTTGACTACATTGACTTTCGCGGCCAATTTAATGGTCGCTCGGCTTGGCTGACAGTCGTGAGATTGACCCTGACATTTATTGCCCGGGAAAGGGTCACGTGATGGGTTTCCTGGTGAAATGCCGAGCAGAACAAATTGAGGCTGAGATATATGCAGGCGAGGGCTACCTGACCTGGTCACCTTATCGATCGCCTCTGTATGATTCTGCTCCAGCGCTGCAGTGATCACATTATGGAATGCATAATTTATATCTCATGGTAAAGTGTTGAATATGTAGGGCTGTCCTCGACTAAATAAATTCTTAGACGACTAACGACTTTGTCGACTAATCGATTAGTTGATTTAATCGACAGATATGTAAAACAGAGTTTCTCCATAATGAATCATACAAAAGCACCACTTTAAACTTTGTGTTTACCAAAGATGTGCTCAGAAGTCTCTTGGAAATAAGTTATTCAGCATGAAAAAAACATTAAAAAAATGACTAATTGACTAAAGAAATCTTAGTCGACTAAAACCAAAATGACCGATTAGTCGACTAATCAACTAAGAGGGGGCAGCCCTATGAATATTTTTTTCATGAATATATTTTTTATTTCCTGACCAGTCTCCTGCAATTACGGATGGGACAACAGTCGATGTTATTGCGGCTTGCGATAATAAACACTAACAATGAGTTGATCATGGTGAATTTCCATTATTCGGATAATATCGCGAATATCCTCAGGAGTGACTTGACCAGCAATTGACTGCAATTTACTACAGTTTTTCCTCTAACCGTAACATTAATTTGGCAACAGCCCGTAAGTAACAGTTCAAATCAAGTAGAATTTATTTTATTTGACAGAAAATCCACCTTTTCATTTATGTAGCCTATTAAAATAAGAAAGTGTTCGTTGCACGTACAATTAAACATTGCTGTGCATGTATCAACCACCACAACATCAAATGTGAGTTTGATCATTTAACAGGCTGCATGTAGAAATGCTACAGCATATCCACTGGGCTTCTCTGTGGAAGTCCTTTTTTATGACATCTTTGATAACCTTATGATTTCTGATGACTTTATTTAAGATTGTTTATTTGTTTTTCACAAAAAAGGTTGCTCTCTGTAAAGATGTGCATCCTCTCTGTGGTGCAATAACAAGTTGTTTCTTAACAAAATGTAAGGTAAAGTAATTCCAGTCTGTTTTAGTGTCATTTTAAGTGTTAAGTATATTTCTATGATTATCAGGATAATATCATGAATCACAATTATTTTGGCCAGGATAATCATGACATGAAATTTTCATATCGTTCCTTGCCTACCTGCAATATGATGGTGTTGGATAATTTGATAGTTTAATATTTTATTTATGATAAGTGAATGTCTAGGCTAGAGCTGAACAATTCATCAAAATTTTATCGAAATCACAATATCACCTCGTGCAATTTTCAAATCGCAGGAGGTGCAATATCTGTTAAAGGCAAATATGTATCAAAATGCCCTTTTAAGTGAAATATTGTCATACTGCAGAGATATCCTGGCCTACACGTTATATTCTGCAGACTTAAGAAAACATATTAGTTTGGTACAGATCCCCGTAAAAAATCACACCATAATCATTTTAATGTTAATGACAATAATTATCCAATTTCTCCAATGTCGCAAATCATATCGCAATTGCAATATCAGTCAAAATAATCGCAATTAGATATGTTTTCAAAATCGTTCAGCCCTAGTCTAGACATGAAACTCCCTTTGTTTCCCTGGTTGTATTCCTATGCAGTAGCCATGACAACGCATTGCTCAAGGTTAAACATTGCAGTAGAAGACATTATAGATTAACTAACTAGCTGTTTGTTGTGTTTATAAGACTATTGCTTTTACCCCCAGGCCAAACAGAAGTGGTACAGTGGCATGAAGTCTCTCTCAAAGGACTACCTGGTTAAACTAATGCTATTGATTTACAGCCCTTGTTTTCATTAGCAAACCCAAGGGCTGAGAGGCCAAAAATTGCTGTGGTTACTTGAGAGAAAGTAAAGAGACAAGGGAAAGCCACGAGGGATTGGTTGATTAGATACTGGCAGATAATGGTGTTTGTGTGGGCATGATAACACATCCGGCCTCTGAACGGTTCTCTTCCTTAAATTTGTGGCTGACCTTCATTCCTTTACAGTCTTGTTTGTCTTTTTTTTTGTGGCTCCCTTGGGTTTACTCCCACTTGTCTTCGACTGTCCTGGCCAGCAGAAATTGTTATTCATCTCCTCTGATAGTATGCTAGAATCAATGAATTCTACGCTCAACTAAACATGGCTGTTTTCCAATAATTTCACACTTGACACTGTTGAATAGTTTTGGTAACGTCGGATGATATGTGAAAGGATTGGGCCAAGATGATTAACGATGCTACTACTTGGCTCCTCTGTTGTATCTAACAGCAGGCTACTTTTTTTTTTTTCTAGGACAGCCAAAGTTTTCCTCCTAAGCTAATGTCATTCTTTATTTCTCTTACAGTTACAGAGAAAGAGGTGCAGCAGTGGTAAGTGTGTGACTTCTTTTTATTTACTTTTTATTAACACACAGAACACAGATAAACAAAAGTGATGCATGTGTGCCACCCGGACACAAAACACATAAAAAAAAACCCATTAAATATGTTTTATCACGTGTGCATATCCATATACATACACATTCATATCAATCCATAATGATGCACTCTGAGGACAATAAAATTGTTTTAAATTGGAAGATATGTCCTTAACGTAAGTATATTACTGCTATACAAAATCAGGCCTTATAGTTACACATGGGTAAGCTATTTTGACCAATTTTCATCAAAGATATCAATTTGAGTTCTTAGTTTAAATGTACTGTGTTAAATGCAGGGCTTCATACAGTAACCATGGCGGTAACCTTTACTCGTACCATTCATTCATGTCGGCCCGATGCCGTAACTAACTAGTTCAATGAGGATTACTGTCCAGTTTTCTTTGCAAACTGTTGGACCTGTAAAGCTCTTTGAGATAACAGACTGTGATTCATCAACATGAACTTGATTTAGCTGCAGCCTTTGAGCCTGTGGCTATCATGGTGACTATGTTAGCATAAGGCTAAACTATTAGCAGCATTTTCTCTTCATCTCTGAGATGCTTTGCCTATATTGACACTTGTTTTATTGTTTGTGTTGTTTTATTCCATTTGTCACTCTTGTTTAGACTCTGACAATAAGGTAAATATCTGTGAAGTGTTTCAGAGATGGAGAGAAAATGTTGCTAATAGCTTAGCCTGCTAACTAGCCTCACGGAGCGGCGCACATTGATGCAGCCAGCGGCCACTCCGGGTCTGATAAACATGGTGCTAAATGTTGATTTTAATGTTTATAAGGCTAGTATTAATACCGGCTCATGTGTCCGTTTCCTCTCACACGCCTCCAACATCTCCTTGTTCGGATACCTGCAGTAGAAGCTACCATACCACGGCTTCGGCCTCGTAGCACGCTAATGATGCTGTCCCACGAAGGTGACTCTGGAGGCGTTGTGACAGGAGACATAAACACGGCAGATGAGGCAGCAGGTCACAAGCAGAGCAGCTCTCCACTCCCTGAACAATAAAGTGGACTGCACTCATACACAGTTTAGTCCCTCTGTGTACTGTACTGCACTGTATGTAAATGGAAGACAATAAAGTGTTCTCTAATAGTTTAGCCGAATTAGCCGTGGCCCCTTTGACTTTTTTTTACCAAAGTCACACGCACGCGCATCTGTGTTAGTAGAACAGCCAATAGAAACGCTCTCTCCCTGAAATGGGGCTGTGATTGGCCCAAATTTGGTTGTCATGGGCTAGATTTTCTAAAGCCTGAAACGGAGCCAAGAGAGAGGTGCAGCAGTCAAGTTTTCTCTCAGACCACCTGAATTACAATATGATAAAAGGTTATTATGGATTTTTTGCCCAATTACACCAAAAATATTCTGCCTACCTGAGCTTTAAGAGGCATAGTGCACCTGAAAAATGCATTTTTCTTTTAAAATTATTTTTATTTGCTTAAAGCAGCTATGGACTCTGTGTGTCAAGACTGAAACTGTTTCTGTTCAGAAAAGAGTTAACAGTGTTTTAACACACAAGCACATAGCACAACAAGATGTTTGAGGGGAGGGAAATGATTCATGTAAGAATCAAGCTTCTTATCTTCTAAGATCCTGAATCGATTCAGAACTTCCAAAAATGGAAATGTATTTATTTTTTCCTACAAAAGAACCTAGATTTTGCTACTGATGGACAGTAATCCTATACACCAAATCAAAGTATCAAGTGTTATTGTGTGATTTGTCTAAAAATCACACAAAATAGCAGTTTTACAGTGTTATTATTTTACAATTTTTATTTTTGGAATTGGCAAGTTTCTGAGAAATAAAAAGGCAACGGGCAGCATTTTTATGTTTTGCATGAACTTGTTATTCTTCAAGTCACTTAGAATTGAGAAATCATATACAACTTTTAAGTAAAAAGAAGGGTTTCCCCAGAAAAGTTGTTAGGCCCGGTGGCAAGTGTCTTTTTTGACGGGAGGCCCAGCGCAGGCCAGCGAAAGACCAATGGCAGCATTAAAGTAGGGGTCTATAGTTTTTGTGATAACTGAACCATGGCTGGAATCACGTAACTGAGAATTTAAAAAAGCCATAACAGATTCCATAGATGACGGTCTAAGTTTCCAACCAAGCTCCCCCACTGTAACTGTACTTTTAAAAAACATAAAAAAAATGCTTTAAAATTTCCCTGATGCTTAGTTGGGTTGGGAGGGTCAACTTAGGCCCGGCAGGTTACTGGACTTGCAGTACTGTCACCTTTTGTCTTAAGTTTGCCTTTGTGTGGTTTACATTATTGCAATCAGTTGATATAACCTTTTCAAATATAAAAACTCCTGATCCCGAAATTAGCACCCCTATGTACTGAATTGAGAATCGATTTTTGAATGAAGAATCTTTTCAATCGAGAATCGATTTAGAATCTAATCGTGACCCCCATAATCGAAATCGAAGTGTGAGATACCGAAAGATTCACACCCCTAAAAGGTACCCAGAGCACAATACGATAAACAAAGTATCACAAATGAATATGTTGCAACTTTGATATCTGACATCTGAATCTCCCCTCAGCCAGAGGTCTCAGCCACAGATCAATTGTTGACTAGATTGTTGTGGAGAGGTGCTTATTTATACCAGTTAATCAATTTTGCCCCCCCCCCCCCCCCCCTCATGATTCCAGCTCTCTTCCCCTCCAATGTATCTCTGACAGCCAGAGCCCAGCATTCTGTGCTTATTATACAGAAAGCCCTCCCCTTCCCATCCTGCGACATCCTGAAGTGACTGCCAGTGTTAAAGATTCATGAGCGTGATCAGCTTTCAGTAAATGGGGGGGGCCTGGCTCTTGGTTGCACTCCGGCACTTTAGAGCCATTACCTTGCAGTGATTTTAGAGTGGGCAAGCTCATGAGTGGGACATGGTAGCAGGCAAGGTGCATGCCTCTCTTTCTACTCTGTCAATAGCGGTCTGTTTTTGTGTTTTTATCAGATTTTCTGGACACACGTTATTTGAATACAGTAGATTTGGACTGTGCACAGGAGTAGGCAAGTGATGGATGGAGCTTGAGGAGAGAACTGAGAGTTAACTAGGGATGGGTACCGAAACCCGCTATTAAACAGGCCCCAGGGCAACATTATTAAAGGCCGTAGCTCCGACGTTAATGGTTCTTTTATCGGTACTTTTTAACGCCTTGGTGTAGGC
>JAOVVB010022742.1:0-30977 GCA_028570985.1 Heterobranchus longifilis | reverse complement strand
GTTGAGTAACGCAATAACGATATTCCTTATGATAAAAAAACAGACAATAAAGTGTACTTTATGCCTTTCAGTGTACTGCTACAATACAACTAACTGCTTGTTGAATAAAAAAAAATAAAGGAAATTATTTCCAATATTCTTTTATTGAAATGTACACAAAGGGCACCATAAAAAGAATGTTTACAATTTAAAGTTAATTTTTCTTTCTTTTCTTTCTTTTTTGATTTACATTGTAATTTTCAAGTTGAAATTATCATTTGAATTTAGTCCATAGGCTTCCATACCTGAGATCCAAGATTTTCATTGCCAATGACATGTACATGATAATAAAGGAAACTTGGAATCTAGTCTGGGTGTACTGTAAATAAATACATTCTATGTTTCAAGTATTTACACATTTCACTCACCATATTTCTACATTGTGAAGTGTAATGCTTTGTTAGCCCCGCCGGTAGGCTAGTCTACTGTGCTTGACATAAATAACATTAAATTATCAAATATCAAAAATGCAATATGTGTCACCAAAAAGATAAAGTACAAACAAAAGATAAAGTACAAGTGGTGCAGTAGGCCTATATGATATTAAATATGATGCAAATATGGTGACTATACCGAAAACCTGGGGTCAGGTAGTATTCGAGTATAGTACTGGGTGGTTCCTCTCTGCAAAATAAAACAACTTTAGTGTATTGTGTGTCATATGCTTAATGAAAACTTGGAGGCAACTGGGGCCCAACTGCAACTTTTTGCCCCAGGGCCCCTAAACAGGTTAGTGTTGCTTTGCTTGTTTTTTTTTAACTTGCTTTATTCTGTGTTTCAGAAATATCACCTGCAAGGGAGTTCGATTCAACCATAGCTCTAATACAGCACTGCTGGTTGTTTTAGATTTGTTCTGGTGTTTGATAGTGACCTCTGGTGGGGTATGAGTTTGAGGATTTTCAATACATTAAAGGCCCCATCTTGTAAAAGTGAGATTTCCATGTCGTTTTAATTATAAAGCAGGTCTAGGTGCTATATTAACACTGTGAAAGTATCAAAATGCTCACAAGGAAAAATGCACACAGCCCGTATTCAGAAACTTTGCTTTGAAACTAGCAATCAGGACTTCCATAATCTCTATAAACAGATAAATTTAGAATCTGTAGGCAATGGGACCAGATTTTGATATCAGAAGTGTTCTGGTTTCCGTTGAGCTGGCTTTGGTTGCATGCAGGTAAACAGTTCATGTGGAGAGCAAAACAGGTGGAACGCAATGACCCAAATGCAATCTCAGAACCATCAGCTATTGCCTGACGACAATTTTTTTTATTTTATTGCCTTTTTGTTGTTATTTATCTGCATTCATATGCAGATATCTGTTTGTAGAGGCGCCGTCTCTCAACTCCAACTCCATTCTCACGTCTCAAGTTGCTAATCGGACCGTAAACAATGACTGGTGCATGGAAGAGGAAGTCTTGGCCCGCATATCAGCTGGCTACACCGGAAGCCAGAATATTTTGCCCATTGCCCCCAGAGGCTAAAACGTCTTCAGACTGTATATAGCTGATGGGTTCCGAGATTGGGACTTCTATGAAGTTCTGATGTCACAACTAGGTAACAAGTGCCACTACAGAGCTGTCACCGTCATTCCTCAGCTGCAATGATGGTTCAGAGATGCCGAAAGTGCAGATGTGGAAAACCTGGAAACACTGACCAATCAGATCACAAAGGGCTTTTTCGGGAAGGGGGCTTAAAGAGACGTGCTAAAACAGAGCGTTTCAGACAATACATGTAACCTATAGGCTATTCAGACAGACAGTATGAGGAAAGATAATGTGTTTTTGAACATTAAAGCATGTAAACATGTTCTAGTAGAAACCCAAATTACAATTATGAACTTGAAAATAATCATAATAGGGGACCTTTAATGTTCCTTACAAAAGAAAGAAGTGATGCTTTTAACCTCTCCTCAACTTTTAGCCAGATGAGTCTGTCATGCATGTCATTTATATTGGCTCTGGTGTACATCATATAGGCTACACATCATATAATATGATGGTATTACTGATATATTATTACACATAATTACTCTAATATATAGCTATAAACCTAGCATTAATATATTTATAGTAGAGATAAGTGTTTTATTTTCTCCTGCAGAGCTGTGGCTCACATAGGTTGAGGCCATAGGGTCGTGTCTAGAAGGTATCACTAGATTTACGAAAACCATGGCGAAAGCGGGCAAAAACTCTCGCGAGACTCAATTCCCAACGACGTAACGCTAACCGTACCACTCGAGGTTAATGCCTAACCATGCCCATCTCACCTTAACTATTTGAGTTTAATGCCTAACCTTATCATTCTAACCTTAACTATTCGAGTTGAATGCCTAACCCTACCAATCTCGCGACACTTTAGTAAATCTAGGGTTACCTTTTAGCCACGACCAGGCCATAGTTGAGGCACGAAACACAATCATGTGACATGCGCACTCGGCCCTGTTGTTGAGTTTGTTATGACAAGTCGAGGCCTCGGACTAAATTAGGAGAGAAGCCCCTGTCTCTGTCCGGGCGAATCCGCGATGGAGAGCATGGACCTGGACCTGGACCAGGAGCTCATGCAGAAATTCAGCTGCATGGGTACAACAGACAAAGATATCCTAATATCGGAATTTCAGAGGCTTCTCGGGTTTCAGCTAAACCCCGCCGGATGCGCCTTCTTTCTGGACATGACCAACTGGTGAGCTCGAGGACTCGTCCGGCCTGCTGTGTGGTTAATGTTGGATAATAGATACTGTACGCTAACTGGCTTTCTACCCACCGTACAAACGATATTTCGTCGGTAAAATAGGAAAGGAAATCATAGGAAGCGATATCCTTCATTGTGACAGAGTGATAGCGTTTACGTTGGGTATGTAAACGTGGGTACAATGACAGCTAACGACGTTGTAGTAACGTAACTAGCGTTAGCTGAGTCACCGTGTCTCCGACTTTTGATGTCAGGGACACAGTGGACGGTAGCTTAGCGGGGGTTGGGCTGAAAATACTTATATATACGATAAATACACTGTAATGTTAGTCAACACACTAGTTTTAATGTGAATGTTTTTTGCGGTTGTTCAGGCTGCTGACGGGAGTTAATTTAGTCACCACTTTAACGTTAGGTAACTGTTACGTTATAACGTTAACTTACCAGGTAAGTTATGTTAGCTAATGTTAGTCACGGAACTGATAATTAAAAGTTTATTAATATTTTCTCACAGTCTGTTAACGGTTTATTGTGTTAGACACCCGTCACTTTTACGTTATCGACAGCCAAGGTGATCAAACGTGAACGATATGTCTGTCACTCAGTGGGGATCGCTGATGTTTATTACGTAATCTTCCAACATAATAACGCCAGCAGTGTCGCTCAAAGCTCACAGTGGTTGTGCAAGCCTGGTGAATCTTTACCTCACTATAAAATGTAACTATAAAATGTCTATTAATATGTTTTGTTTTTTTACGTAACGTTACTGAGAATACTTCACAAACTGCATTTGCACTGCATTTTTGGGGGGGCTTTAAAATGCGACTTCCGGTGCCATATTTAGAAAATGAAACATTACGAAAAAGACAGGGAAGGTCATATCGGAGTCTTCCCTTTAATACATCTTTCTGCGCATATGCAGCAGTATTAAGCCACTGCAGGTCTATGGAAGATAACTGAGTGTCTATGGGCAGAGCAGGCTGTAGTAGTAACACGTGATGCCGTGTAATAGCTCCTCTGCAACGGGCTTTCTAAAAATAAAAACTGCTGGTTTATGGATGATCAGCATGTCACGGGAATCTCTCTGGGTCTGCAGACATCTCAGTTGTTTATGCATTTGGAGCAGTCACAAATATGTAACAAAATTATGTAATGAAGTATTGTGGTACAAAAAGTATCACTATATCTTGTAGAATTCTTATTTTTTGGTCAGGGACCCAGATTTACTCCCAGGCCCTTAGTCGTAGGATTATTTTCTAATTGTTGTGGCTCTGTGGTTTCCATATTCAAAGTTAAAATATAATTTTACCATAGAAAGTAAATGTTTTTTGTTAGCATTGAATAACTACTTCGATGGCCTATGTTCCCTGGGGAATGTAAAGATATTAAAAGTAAAAGTATTGAATAACTACAACTTTCATGGTGCTTTGGCAATATACCAATAGCCAAGACTCATAGGATAATGTTTAGGGCTGAAACAATGAATGGATATTGTTTATCATATGTCAGAATTAGAATCTGTTTTTTTGCCTAGTAGGTTTTCACATACAATGAATTTGCCTAAGTGTTTTGGTGCATAACAATAAACATAGTTAGAGGAAATAAAATAAAAGCAAGTATTGCAACAGCCAAGAAACATAAATCTAGAATAGGAAAAGATCTGGATAGTTTGGTGCAGATATGTGCAAAATATTGACCAGAGAATGTGCAAAAGTTCACAGTATGCAATGTTCAATGTACAGATATATAATCCAAAAGATGTGTGTTAACGTAATTGTGATTGTAGTTTGAATATATTTGGGTTTTGGACTGTTGGTTGGACAAAACAAGCAATTTGAAGAACTCACCCTAGTCTTGAGGAAATTGTGATGGGCGTTTTTCACAGTTTTACATTAATAGACCAAATTATGAATTGATTAATTTAAAAACAAATCAGCAAATCAATAACTACTGAAAATAACCATTAGTTGCAACCCTAGATATGATGTTATTTTAATGCTTACAAAATAAGAATTATTTTATGTTGATGAAAATGTTGAAATAACCCTCAGCACGTTTGTGGAACAGAGGACAGCTAGTAAATGGGATGGGACTTCAGCCCCATATATATGTCGTATCTGTGCAAACTGCTGTTGAATCATGGGGTTTCCCCTACACAAATCACGTTATACTCCAATATATATCTGTACTGATCACCTGGATTTCTGCCTTTCGTTGTCCCAGGAATTTACAAGCAGCCATCGGAGCCTACTATGACTTTGAGAGTCCCAACATCAGCGCGCCATGCATGTCCTTTGTGAGGGATGTGACGATTGGTGAGGGCGAATCAGTTCCACCAGACACACCTTTCACAAAGACCTGGAGAGTACAGAACACAGGTAAGTCTACTGGCTTAATAATAATACTAATGATAAGATAGAACACAGTGCTGAAACCAGACCTTGTAAATAAAAAAGAATGACACTCACATGTCGAGTTCAGCATAGTTTTTCTGTGTCTTCCAGGTGCAGAGTCATGGCCTCCTGGGGTTTGTCTGAAGTACGTTGGAGGAGATCAGTTTGGTCATGTAAACATGGTGATGGTGCGGTCTCTAGACCCTCAGGAAATGGCTGATGTTAGTGTGCAGATGCAGAGCCCTGCGTCTCCTGGCATGTACCAGGGCCAGTGGAGAATGTGCACGGCCACCGGACTTTACTTTGGAGGTGAGGACAGAAAACTTCACACTACAAACAAATGCGAAGTGTCGCTCTTCAGTACATATGTTCAAGAACAGACTGAAAAGTCAATTAATCAGTCGATCGAAAGAAAAGTAATTATCAAATATTTTGATAATTGATTAATCTTTTCAAAATTCTAAACATTACTTCTCAAATATGTGGATGTTTTTACATAATTGTAAACTGAATATTTTTGGGTGGGATGGGACACTTATTGATTTTGTCGTGGATCGCGATAAAAAACACTCACAATAAGTTGATCATGGTGAATTTGAATTATCGGGATAACTGTGAATATCCTCATGAATTGACTGCAGTTTAATACAGTGTCCTATCTGTGATGCAATAAAAATATTTGATTCTTTAAAAAAGTTTAAAAAAGAAAGTCGTAATGTGGCCAAGATAATCGTGACATGAAATTTTCTATGCCTATTGAAGATGTCACCTTGGGCCTTTTAAAAAGAAATGTATAGACTACTAGAATAACTGGCAATTTAATAATAATAATAATTTGTTTTCAACCGAGCTGCCGACATGCAAATATATAGCCAAGTACGGTAGTTAGCAGCAGGAGTCATTACTCAAGATAAAGTGCTAGATAATTTTGTATGCATTTCCTTCAGTGAAAACTATTAAAAGATTGAATGGCCATTCTATCAGCACACACAAATTAAATGAAGAGTCATTCATTTAATTGATTTATGTTCTCCTGCAAGTTCAACGTGTGTGTGATGGATCCCAACAGGAAGTCCCTCATGAATTGCCTACTTACAAATTAAGCAGCAGAGGGACACATAATTAAAAATTATACTTGGTCTTAATATTTCATTTAGGGGTTCATAAGGATAATTCCTCACTTAACACCATCAGTCTCCTCGTGGCTTTAAGAGAGAAAAGAATTGCAGAGCTGGAGCACTTTATATCTGTGAGGATACTGTGGGTGTGTGGTCCAGATTCATTTGAATTATTTCAGAGGCCAATTATGATTTTCAGATAAGTTAATATAATCTTTTGGTAGGTAGTTTTAACCTTATACGTGTAGGTGTAAGTTGGAGTGTGGGATAGTGTTAGACCCTGTTTACACTTGGTTTTAAAATGCGTCTCAGTGATCCGAATAGACATCGCTGTTCACACCTGTCTGTCATGGGTCTTCAGCTGACCACTGCCTACGTTACTTCCGCTTAGTCTGGCTGGGTACGTAAGCAGTGTCGGCATAAAGCTTTATATTTCTGCCGGGAGGAGACCCCCAGCCGGAGGAAGTCCCTTCTTTCTTCTGTGTGGTTCTCAAAGTCCCCTCTCTGCAGAAGATTGTGATTGGTTTAAAGAAATATAAACAGGCCAGGGAGTTGTTTCCACTGTACCGGAGTGAAAGCTATTGAATCCAGACCTACCCCCCAGCGCGGATACAGTTCTGTGGAGATAGATCTGAGTATGCGAGACTACTTCTGCTAGAAGGTCAAAGGGCCCCTGGGGCTGTGTCGGTACAGCTGGAGATATTACTGTCAGCAGAATCCAACACACCTACTTCCATAGGGTAAAACGAGGGACGGTCACACAACACGTCGTCAAATGTGTCCCAGACCACCTCTGCAAGTGTAAAAAGGGTCTTGGTGGCTTTGCATATTAAACATACCGTTGGTTTCTTTCGACAGATGTCATCTGGGTGATCCTGAGTGTGGAGGTTGGAGGCCTCCTCGGCGTCACGCAGCAGCTTTCCTCTTTCCAAGCGGAGTTCAACACTCAGCCTCACCGCAGCCTGGAAGGAGACTACAACCCGTTCGCCTCGCCAGAGAAGAGCAAGTGCCCCAACAGCAACAACAACAGCCTCCACGATGCCAGCGGTCATAGAGTCGCAGAGGAACATTGGCAGGGAAGCCCCAACCAGCTGCAGCAAGATCAGAATGGACTTTCACACAACTCTGTGGATATAGTAGCAAACAGTCTACAAAGCAATCTATCAGTAGTCTCTTATAACCAGGTAAGACACATAAAAGGGCAGGGGGATTCTCTATACAAATGTATACAAGAATATATATATATTAATCCCATTTACTGTTTTAAACTTGCAACAACAAGACTGAAAAAACCTTCATAAACAGACTAAGAGTCTACAGCCACACTAGAGGTTTTGTGTGGTTGATGTTATATTTACCATGCTATTTAGCATGCTAACATTTCCCAATTAGCACTAACACAAAGCACAGCTCAGATTAATGGGAATGCCATTCATTTTGCAGGCATTTGGTAACAAACCAAACCTAAAAAAAAATTAAAAATGTACAAATATAGTTGAGACCAGCTTTAGATGTGTCACAGATGTGTGTAAATAATAGGATTGAGGACCTAAATGTAGACACTGAGACAGAAAACATAACAGAAAAAGGACTTTACTAAACCAGTGTTTAAATAAACATGCTTACAGTCAGACACGAGAAGGCAGTCCAAACAAGCAAACAAATCCCGAGACTGCGAGGCAGGCAGCAGGTCATAAACAGGAAGCAGAGAAACAGGTCCAAGATGGCTGGAACACAGAAGTGCACAACATGACAAACGGGCAAACAGTGCAGGCTGGTGAGCTGGCTACATATACTGCAGGACTGATGATAATTAGAGGCAGGTGTGTCAGCAGGTGGGGATGATTTGGAAGTCTGAGGGCATCTGGTGGACAGGGGGAGAATGGCAGGTCCGGAAAGTTCCTCAGAAGTGCACAGGGGACGTGAGAAGTGCCTGGAGGCACGGACAGGGAGGCAGACTGAGTAAAATAAAAACAACTGAGGCAGTCGTTGTACACTTAAATGCACAATATGTAATTCACTGCCACTAGGGGGCTCGTGGGATCTTGGAATCATGGGAGTCTTCACCACCATTTCCGCCCCTTTCTCCCAGTTATAGGATTCCTTCCTGATTCCTGTGATTAAAACGGGTAAAAACACTGAATAAAGTACTTAAAGTACGTTAGAAAATGTTGTTTTTCTGACGCTGTTTGGCTCATCGGTGGAGGGGCTGTGGGCCAAGCTGCTGCCAACGTTTGCTTAAAATCCAGACGTCCAATGACTAAAACCCTTCATTTGGATAAAATATATAGTTAAAAACGACCAAGATCTGAAAAGTGTATGATAAAATGTGACTTAAAACCAGATAAAAAGTCAATTTATGACTGCTTCTGGCAGACAACCACAACGCTGAGGGCATATGATGCCATTCTCTGAGTTTAAAAATTATTGGAAACATTTGGGACAATTCAATAAAATATATAACACAGGACTAGTTGTTTTTAGACATGTTAATGCAGAAAGAAATTACATATTATACCTTTAAGTCTTTGTTTTTGTCTCATTTAGCCAATGTCCCACATATCCTGCAGCCCTACAATCTGTTTTTTAAATCATTTCTCTTCCTTACAGGGTATACAGGAGCCCTATCCTTTCGGGCACTCTTAAATCTGGGACTTGTCGCAGAGAAGCAGCACTAAACCTCTGGGGTCTGTCACACCAATAAGAGAAAGAAGAGGCTTTATCGGTAGCTGGTTGAAGAGTGTGGAGATTCAAAAACACTTTATGCAAAGACCAGCTACACTTTGACAAACCAGAGGCCAACGCTCCCAACGTGCAGCTCAACATCCCACAACCCACTGTATGCACGCGTGAATGCTAAGTTAAAAATGAGTGCTATGAGTCTTTTGAGTGATAACTTTCTTCTTTTTTCAGATTTTTTTTTTTAGTTGTCAGAGTGCAAATGAAACAATGATGACAGGGGTGTGTATTTGTGAAATCGTGTGTATATGTGTGTGTGCGTGTGCGTGCATTTGTGCAACCTGAAAGAGAGACTTTGGAGGAAAAGCCATTTATTTTGCCAACTGATTCTCCAGTTTCTGCTCTGACTCTTGGTATATCGATTTGGGTTTTTTGGACCTGCTCTGTAACTAAATCTAATAATATGGGCCTCTCTGAAACATCGGATATCATTATTTACTTTTTATCTTAATTTTTAATACACACTTTTTAAGAGAAGGGGAACATCCTTCAGAAATATATCTAAAGCTAATTCAACATGGCATGTGCACTTCTATGCTGTCGTAACACCTGTCATTTTAAATGTGGTGCAATTTTCTCCACTGGAGGGAGTCAGCCATTACTCCAACAAACATAAGATCAACACTGAGACGCAGAACTCTGATTTACAGTACAGCTCCTATCATTCAATTTTAGTCTTCATCATTGTACAGAAACATTTTTTATTAAAGCTAAAACCTGGAGCCAACAATTGTATTATGTAGTCATTGCTGGCATATACACATCTATGAAATATTAGAAGAATATTCATTATTAGTAATAATGCAGTATTAGAGATTCCCCCAGCTATTGCCAGAATCTAGTTTAGTTTTACACGCTTGCATTAAATTCAACAGGATTAATGCACAAGACATTGAATTTAAGCCATATGAACAGCAGTAAAAACATACATTTTTTTAACATTATGAAAACATAAATTGTCACCCTGCTCTGAATTGTCATTTTAAAAGCCGTCTTTGGAGTTGCTTTTATCATATTACGTTGAATGTATTTGATGAATGTAGAAGAGGATAATGTTTTTTTGGAAACATATTAATTTACCCAAAGATTCAACATTGTATATTTGCATTGAACTTGCATTTTATTCGTGTAATAATTATGGTTCTGAATATTCCTGTCGATTGTTAAAAATGATGCTGTTCCACATTAAGAGTCTACAAATATTCTCACTCATCACTGGTGAGCTTCTTAAACACATCTGATCATTTCAGATGCAAACTTAGTAAAATGACAATGAAATGAGACTTGTCTTGAAGAATTGTTACTGCATATATTGACTTGCACTAAGTGGCTGATCTATGCACTGAGTAATGCGACCTCCGTGACGAGGCCTGTGCGTACCTTTCTCCTCCACAAGTACAGTTACGTCCTGAAGGGTTTATCGACTGTGATTTTTATCTCATCATCCACAGCCTGAGTTTAAAAACAGCCGTTTCATTGATGCACTAACTGTAAGCCCCGGGGTTACAACATGACAACACCAGCCAATACGACAACTACATGTCACGTGGATCTCTGTGCATTACCTGTTCATGATAAATGTTTCTCCCTGCAGCCGACGCCAATTCATCGAGTGTATTTTGTTCTTAGTGTAATATCTCTCCGAGGTTTCCACTGGCCAGATTGCAGAATGAGTCAGTTGGCATTCGACTCATACAAACAGCACATTTATGAGAGTGAGGAAGTGCAAACAGATGAAAGAAAGCTTTTTTTCCCCCTGTATGTTTGATGAATGTTTGTATGATTAAATTATCACGGAAAACTACAGTTTGGGGCTATGTTGTTTGTTCAGAAGACAGTGCAGTACACTCGATCGGAAGTCATGATTTTACACCAATTTTTTATATTTTCACTATGTGTTTTCTTTTTCTTTTTCCAGTGTAGAACTGAGAAAAAGGACTTTAAAGTTGTTTTGGTGTCCAGCTAAATTAATTGTAGACCTAATATTGGAAATGTGGCAATTATTAGTTAAGTTATTTATCTACAAAAACAAACTCAAACCTTGACCTTTATTCAGGAGTTAAGGTACTCTACCTTTGTATTGTCTATAAAATAATGTTACTGTTGATTACAGTAAGCAATATACTATTTAATAATAATAATTATGACCTAGATATAATCTAGTGATATATCATGAAACTATCTACTTAATATAATAACAATGAATCCATCAATCTGTAGCGTTTATTACCAACTCACATTAGGACCAATTTGGGTAAACTAATATTTGTATTAAATGAAAACGAAACCTCTTTATTCAGTCTGCAGAACATATGACACGTGTGTGGAATGTTTCAGTGTACGACAGAATACAGAAGCAAAACACCGTACAATTTAACAACTTCAGGGTGGGAAAATCTCAATCTGTTTGCATTCACAAGTGATGTTATTGCATTTAAAGTGGAAAATTATTTTAAGGTCACTGACATGCACAGTTTTACCAAACGTTCTTGTACACTGCTGTGAATGTTTTTTTTAATGTATTTACTGTATTGGGAGAATCATGCATTTAACAGGGGCTCAGTCAGTCTCATGGCCTTTTAAAGGTCCCGTATTGTAAAAACATTTTCTTTTTTTAAAATTATTATTATAAAGCAGGTCTAGGTGCTATATAAATACTGTGAAAATATCAAGACGCTCAATCCACAGAGAAATGCTCACAGCCTGAAACACGTCATCAGGACTTCCATAAAGTTGTGATGTCACAACTATACTAGGTAGAAAGTGCCGCTACAGTCATTCCCTGGCTGCAATGATGGTGCAGAGAGCATAGATGCAGAAGACCCAGAAACGCTGGGGGGGCTTAAAGAGACAGGCGCGTTCAGACAGAGGGTGAGTACAGGTATATTCAGACAGAATAATGTGGTTTTTTAACATTAAAGCATGTAAACATGTTCTAGTAGAAAACCAAAATACAAGTATAAACCTGAAAATGAGCATAATATGTGGCCTTTAATATAAAGAAACATTTAAATTAACACAAAGATCACAAAACAAGACTAAATTGCATAATTAAATGCACTATTTACATACAGTACCTGCTCTTGCTTGTAATTTTTCTTCAAATAACAGAGCCAGGTCTCTACATTTATTAGCTTCCCACCAAATAAAGCACCACAGATAACGCAGACACTGTGTGCTGAAAAGTTGAAACTAAGCAGCAGAGTCAAATCAAGGCGGCTGCCTGTCAGCAACTGTAGTTCTAACATCAGATCATGGACAGTAGATGTGTCAGATTACATGTTAGCCTGGAGGTTTACTGGTCTAAAGCAGCATGCTCCGAGGTGCCTCACCATCTAATATAGGGTCTCTGTCAACGACTCCGTGCAGCAGCAGAACCACACTGCCTGAGGGAGCAGCACTCGCTCTGACATTTGCACAGGTTGAATGCTAATTGTGTTACAGCAACAAGGCACAAGAGACATATTAAGGTAGAACAATAAACGCAAGACTAGCTGCTGAATGACTCTCTGTGAAGATCCAACTGACTACAGAACAAGTTGAACACACACCAACACATCTCACATCTGTGCAGCCTTTGGTTGAAAACCTGATCGTAGATCTGCTTTTTTTTTTTTTATAGATTCGGTACTTTCAATACTATCGAATGTGGATCGTTTTAAACACGTTGCATGGAAAAAGCATCGATATGTTTGACAACCTTACTTATGCAAGAACTTTTTTATTACTTCATCAAGCTAAAAGTACAGGTGGTGAGCAGGTTGCTAAAGCTGTAATTCTACTATTCCACATGCAGCACCTCTTTAGAATATTTCAACACGACCGCACAAACACTACTGTTTAGTTTAAGCAAACATTTGCACACTCTCGCTCTCTCTTTCTCTCTCTTGTACTCACTCTGTGTACCAGTTATTCAGCCTTTCAGATAATAGTTTTTCGCCCATTCAAAATGAATCTAACCATTATGATTTATTCATATTTCATGGGATGTTATGCTCTAGATCCCATGTGCCCTTACATA
The DNA here is from genome assembly GCA_028570985.1 of Heterobranchus longifilis. Taxonomy (NCBI): domain Eukaryota; kingdom Metazoa; phylum Chordata; class Actinopteri; order Siluriformes; family Clariidae; genus Heterobranchus; species Heterobranchus longifilis. The sequence goes on along the minus strand of JAOVVB010022742.1, from coordinate 17,979 downwards.
GCTGGCCTTGCTGGTGTCATATGAGTTCAAGCCTATAAGAAATACACACTAATAACCACACAGCCAGATATTAGAGCCTCTCTGCTTAATCTGTTTTGCAGTTAATCCTGACACATTATGACAAAAGTTTGCCTTTACATGTCACTGTCCTTCTATTGATGTCCTCTGTCCTATAGGTGAAGTCCCCCAAAGGCCCAGCGGTGACTGATTAGTTTTTCCTGATTAGTAAACATGTTTGGGACCATTGTTATTGTAATTAAGAGCACTACAGGTGAATATGGTACAAATGTTTAACTAACAGATATCACCACGAAACTTACCCAGTTGATTACTGACATTAAGACAATTCTTTTTTGTATTACAAGTTTTCTGAAATGTTGTGTTTAAATATGCAAATGAGGGATGACCTCTTTAAAGATGTGCTAATTTGCATACATTTCCACAACAGAAATCTGAACATTGGATAAAGCCAGGTTCAAAATTCTTGTTTCATCTTGTTGACATATAGATTCAAATGGGATTTGGATATCTCTCTTTATCATTGCATAAATAAAAAAAATACTGTCAACAGCCATAAAAAAGTTCTATAAATCAGAATGATATATGAACAAAGTCCTCTGTACACACCTTCAGAATATACAGAGGAATGATGGTGTATCTAAGTGCTACTGAAGTGGAGATTTCTGGCTCAGAGTATGAGAAAAAAAGAGAGTTGATTACTTACATTAAGACAATTATTTTTTTTCTATTACACTTTTTCTTAAATTGTATGTTGAAATATGCAAACGATGCATTATCTAATGCTCACCTTTGGTGAATTTAGGAGAAATCTACAGATGCAAACAGACAAAGTGCAGCAAATTAAACACCTAAATGTGTATTTTGGATTCATTCCACTAATCTGAAAGAAGGCAAGTTATGGAAGTAAAATCCCCAAATTGACCCATGCATGAAAAAACATGTGTCTCGCCTTAAGCTAGCTGTGGAATGGAAAGCTATATATATAAAGTGTATGCAAACAGTGTGCTAATCCTCTAACAGTGGAACTACTTGACAGTGAGTGTAACACATAAAGTGTGATTTCACTTTTTCTGCAGGTTCAATGCTCCTCTGCTATTTCTACTGCAGCTGTAGATTTATCCCAAAATAGTTCGAACTCATTCCTCAGCTCTCACACAGAACGGGCGAACTTTGACATATTTACCATACACATTTGGATGTGATTAGATGAGATTAGATAATCGTAGCTTTTATGTTTGATTATACTACTTAAAAACCGCCATTCTTGAAACACACAGCGTCTCCCCAGGCTGTTAAGACTCTCCAGGTTTTGTTTACTGAAGGAACTCTCCATGAGAATACTGCAGTACTGCCCCAAGTCATTACTAAGTAGGCATTTGGAGCAACCTCCCTCATTTGGGACACACCCTTTCTTTCAGAATTGATATGTCACGAAGGCAACTGTGTCCCAAATAAGTCAAAGACCAGGAGTCAAACAAGTTGGACACAAGTGATCCAGCTGTGAGTGCTGCTGGGTAGGGGACAACAAATATTACGTACAGCACATCCTCACCTGAGGGCAACATAGATACAGTCTCCACAGGACCTTGACTTTAGTCCAAACTTGAACTAAGACAGAGGAAGAGTTCAGGAGAAGAGCAGAGCTGAGAAGAGTCCTCAGCTTTGGAAACTCTACTGGATCCAGCGCTGACAAGGTAAGGCTGAAGTTCACAGTAAGACTCAAAATAAGTCATAACTTATCACTTATAACTCATAACTTGTCAGTTCTGCCATATGTACAGGATTGAAATGTTTCTCTCAGACCACTGTGTTGGTTATACTATTATTACAAATACAAAACAACAGGGATTTAAAAATACTGGGATAAAAAAACAAAATATAAAAAAAATTAAAAAACTGTAATGATAACAGGTATAGTGCAAATAGATATTAAACTATAGGCTATTATTGTTACCTGTTACTAACAATGTTACCACTTCTATTACCAGTAATGGAAAAGATATTTTGGGGAACTATAATGTGCCCTTTCCTAAATCCTCATTTGGACAGATGGATTTTTTTTTTTTCTGTTTGGGGATGAATATGTGAAAGTTTCCCACAGACCTTCAAATGCATCATGAATTAATCTAGTGCTCGTCATTGAGTTTAATGGTAATTCCATTATATCATTGCTTGTAATATTATTGAGCTTTGTGTATTCTAGTTTTTTTGCTTTTATGAGATAGTACAGCTGCAGATTGACAGGAGGAGAGAGGAGAGAGAGAGGGGATGACACGCTGCAAAAAGCTGCAGGTCGGATTTGAACCCGGGCCGCTGCACGGACTCAGCCTGCTGAGAGCTAGAGGTCTCGTTTAGGCACAGGCTCTGTGGCTATAAGTGCTGTGGTATTGTGGCTTTGCTTCATGCTATATACTTGTCCCTATACAAATAAACACTGTTATAGGTCTTTTTCACAGCAGTCAAAGCACAGGTGTAAATATTATTAAATGATAGCTGCGCTCAGGGTCCTGGTGTCGTGCACGCTCACTGTCACACTCACAGTTTACTGGGACACGTTAATGTTATTAATAACACCGGTGCTAAAGACCTATTTAAAAACACTCTACTAAAGCAGTATAAAAGTCCCTTTACTTCAGTTAAAAATACATACTTTACCTAATATTATATTATATTACCTTTGACCAGCTACAACATCATACATTAATGTTGTAGCTGGTCAAAGCAGCATCATTATTTGTTGTAAAATCTCATAGTAATATATGCAGTAATTCGTAATTATAGTAACTATAGTGACCCCAAAATGAAATATTAATTAGCATAAAATAAAAATATAAGTACAATGCTTGAACATTTTTATTTTAAAAATGTACTTTTTTAGTTACTTTCCACCATTATCCACTACTGCAATTAATACCCTGCAATGATGCACACTGCAGTTCATGCTACTACTGTTATAACTGTAATGTATGAATATTTCTGCTATTTCCTCTACAGTCATTATGACTATTACTATTCTGACACCAGTGTTACTACTATAACTTACAATACCAGCACTGATAATGATTATAATAATGAATTTGCTTTCTTTATAATGATGTATTAACCATTAAACATGTCAAATATTATTTAAAGTGATGCATTTCAAAGTGGGACGCAGACAATAATCAACTGTAGTTAACAGAGTTCACAGCTGACTCTAAAATATACTTTTATTCTAATTCTTTGACTTTGTTTTCCCCCAGTGATGTGCAAATGTATAACTGGAGAAGTGGCAATAATTGCATTTTGTAAGCAAAAAGAAATCGGTCGAGATGATTCAGTGAATCAATGTTTTGCATGAAGACAAAAGCTAAATTGTGTGTATAGATGATAAATATTACTTACACGACTTGTTCTCTCACTCTCTTTTGTACTGCCACCCTTCAGCCTGTAACAAACACACTCATGCTCACACACTTGCATGCTCACACACTTGCATGCTCACATGCACACACACAGACAGACGCACGCACGCACGCACGCACGCACGCACGCACGCACGCACGCACGCACGCACGCACACACAGCCAGATGTAGACATTTTGCAGAACAGACACAGAACAGCTCATAAAGGTGTGTCTTTTGTCCAAAGAACAGTGGAATGCAGGCAGCCATGAATGACTTTTCATATCGACTAAATACCTCTCATATCACTTTAGCTGATATCTAACAAGTTGTAAAACTACAAATAATAGACTTGTTTTCATGTGTACTGCTTTCATTTGAAAACACACACGCACACACGCAAGAGAAAGAATAATCTAGAAGAGCAAGTTTTTACAGCCGCTAAACATTTAAACTGCTGACGCCTGCAGGCGAGGAAATACTAGTAGTGTCCATCTGGGGCCATGCACTTTGTTCACCCAGAAGTGTTTTTCTTTTACAAGTAGTCCTCTGTTTTTACATTTGTTAAATCCTGTATTCTGATAGCAGGTCATCTTGCCACATTATACACAATTAATCACAACTCTGAACATAATGAACCTTTGTGGTAAATTTGGAAAATACATTTTTGGCTGTAGACAATCAATAACATCTATGGATGACATTTACTGTTATCTTTGCCTCGTCTTTTGCCCAGCAAACATACTTTAATAACTTTATCGGTTATTCACAGCTGTGTTCTGTTAACAAAAGTCCAACAGCAGTGCAGCTTTTGAAAACTGGCTTATCACACCACCTCTCTGCATGTGCCATTGTTTTAGACTGAGGACCGATCACCTGATCAATCTCTTGTCAATACTTGCTACATTACGTTATTTTATTTGAACAGGGACAATGCACAAAGAACATTATCCTTGTATAAAACAAGGAGAGGTGTAATGTACCGGGGTTTTAGCAAATCGCTATTTCTCCGCCCGCAGTCCCTGGGCAGGTCGGCAGAATAATAAAATAGTAAGAAAGATTTAGACATTACAAGAAGATTGGACATTAAACAAGTACAAAAGACACCCCCATAGGGCTGGGTATTATACAACCTCATGATACGTATCGCGATACAGAATACACAATACGTATCACGATACAGAATACACGATACGATACGTATCACGATACAGAATACACAATATGATATGTATCGCGATACAGAATACACGATACGATATGGATCGCGATACAGAATACACGATACGATACGTATCGCGATACAGAATACACAATACGATACATATCGCGATACAGAATACACGATACGATACGTATCACGATACAGAATACACGATACGTATCACGATACAGAATACACGATACGATACGTATCGCGATACAGAATACACAATACGATACATATCACAATACAGAATACACAATACGATACGTATCACGATACAGAATACACAATACGATACGTATCACGATACAGAATACATGATACGATACGTATCGCGATACACGGTGATTTTGAATAATGTCCTACACAGAATTTACTATAACTATTGTATTGTGTTGCCCCATCGTGTTACTTACCATGTCTTGTCACCCAATGTAAAAAAAAAATAATTAAAAAAATACTACAACAGCTGTTCTTTAACAGCAATCACACAACTTAAAACACTTGTTAGTAATCTCAGAGTTATTAATATGTGCAAATATTTACAGCATTTGCTGCTGTAGCATCTGTAACGATACGCGTATCAGCAAGGAGGACATCAAAATATATTGCTGTATCGATTTTTTTAGCACGATCCTACAACCCCCCCCCCCCACCAACACACACACACAGACACACACAAGATTACACACAAGATTAGACATTAAAAGAGTACCAAATACACTACAAAGGTATACAACACCGGCAGATTATATTTAGTGAGTGTACTGCAGTGGTGATACTGATGTGTTTTTACCTGCCTGAGACCAATGTGTCATACATACAGTATGAACATGTGAAAGAATAATTGCATTTAAAAGTATTTGATGTCTCAACTGTCAGCTTATCTTATGTCAAAAATATGCAAGGTTAAATTTTATTGTGTTAATCTTCATAGTCAATATTTACCAAAAGGTAGTGTGTGAATAATATTCAGCATAATGTGCTCAGAGTGAACAGACTGTCGTGCATTCTTGTCTTTTGTAACATCACATATATTCTATTCTGCTGAGAGGAGCCGTGGCTGAAAGAAGGTACAACTGATAAAAAAGCATTATGTATTAAATAGATACACTTGTAATGGAAACAGGTGTATTATTTTGTGAAATCAAATACTGGCATGCAGCACCACTCCCAGCCTGAGCTGTTCTCTTACTCATACTGTGCTGCAGCGACTTATCCTTTATCCACGTGTCCCACCCTTCATGCTCTATTCTATCAAGCTTTTATTCTGTGATCCATCTTGATGACCTGATATTTCTAAAAGGCACTGGGTGTTACATTGTGATAGTGGCCAAACATAGTCACACACATTTTGGAATTGCAGTAAAACTGACAGACACTTTCATTTTTACTTATAGTTGGGAGTTTCAAACAAGGCTTTGGTCTTCCTTTCTTTATCTGTATTCAAAGGTGGAGTAGATTGCTTTCTGATAATATTGAATGATGTTAAAAATAATGGAAGGTAAGGTCAGAATTTGGCACAGGCTGAACTCGTTTGACCTGGATGTTTCCAAAACATATAGATTCATGAGAGAATCGGAATTAATTACAGGTGTTGGATTAAAAACCGAATTCTTGAGTTACATTAAAACTATAGGGGAAATGAGCTTTCAATTTCAATGACCGAAATCAAAAGCAGGATCGGTGACTCCCCCATTTTAAATAAATTATTTAAATTTGACCATATGGTCTTAGTGTGGTACTTCCCCCCCCAAAATATGGAGGTTGCATCACACTAGATACCATGCAGCCTGTCTTTTCAAAGAAGAATTTGAAAATGTGAGGGCATGAAACCAATAATCTGTTGATCTTTATGAAAGACTCAATAGTCTAACAATGGCATAGCCACCAGTGCTGAAAAAAATGAAACTGAAAATTGAATCGTGACACCCAACTCTTAATAGGCTGCGGTGTCGCTGGCAATCCTGAGCAGACATACTGTCTTTCAGAGGCTGTAGCAGGCTGCATTTTGAAGCTAGAGTAGCTAATAGCTAGTAATATATTAGTAATTGGTATCATATGAAACTAGAAGATTTAAGGAATCCAGAAGCAGCCTCTGTTTTAAAGTTAGAGTGAAGATATTGGCCTAAGGAGTCCTTTGGTAGACCATGTTATGCTAGCTTGCCGGGACAGGGGCTAAATAACGCTCCAAAGTTAGGCTACATTTCGGCGAGGTGGACTGGCATGGCTATTTTCAAAGGGGTCCCTTGACCTCTGACCTCCAGATATCTGAATGAAAATGGGTTCTATGGATACTTACAAGTCTCCTCAGAGAAATACCCACTTTATGCTAATCATATGCAGTTTGGGGCAAAAACCTGCAGTCACTCATGCAGTGTATCTGAATATTTCTGCATACTGGGAATCTTGAATTACATATATTGTGTATCACTGGACAGATGAGACTTTTGTGGATTCAATGAGCCCAGTTGTATTTATGTGTGATGATGTTAGTCTCCATAGTAACCATTTCATTGTAGTGAGAGCTCCTTTTGAAACTTGACCTCACTGTATAAAATGACCTGTAGTGACCTCTAGGATAATCACAGCCGCACGAAATTTACAAACACAAACTAGAGACCTGGGGTATTCAGAGGATGTATAGCTGTCCTACGTGTATCGACGATAAGTGAGTTTCTGAGCAATTTCGAGAACAGAAGTGCTCGCCATCCAATCGCTAGTATGACTGGGTACGTAAGGAGCCTTATACGAAGTCCCGTTCTCAGCTTGCAGATGATGTACACCACTTCTATGTGGCATCTACTGTTGACCTGCTATATCTCCCCCTAAACATCCCCAGTCACCCACCACCACTCTAAAAAAAAAGGGGTGGACTAGATATATACATATATGAGTGTTAAAACACTGAAAGACAAACAATGGCTTCAATGAATTCACAATGGCTCCAGTTTGCAAAGCTGGAATGACAGATTCCTCATTATAAAGTCCCAGCAAAGTAAATACCATGGAACGAATGTCAAGTTTACTTTAGGATTGCTACTGTTTAAATATTGAGCATTTGGGTATGGTAGCATCAATGTCACGGTGGTAAATGTCAGTTAGGGTGTAAATCTGTTATGGTACCGATGACATTTTATGAAAACAGTGCTTTCTTCTTTCAGTGTTACACAAACATGAGCATGGGGAGCCCAGGCTGTGAACACACGGGATACGCTGCACACTCACCCCTCTACATCAGCCACCCCCACGCTGACACCAGGATGGCGTGGCTGGACGAGGCGGAGGACATCAAACCGCCACGCAGCTTGTTGGGGCTGCCTGAGCTCAGCTGGCCGGGGGTCTACCTCCCCTGCTACGACAGATTAGCTATGGAGGATAACCCCTGGGTGCTGAGGATGACGGAGGCCCCGGCTCCTGCTGCTGCTCCTCCCTGCAGGACCCCGGAGCTGAGCCCGGCCAAGCCCAGCCAACCGCAGGACCCCCCCTCTGAGATGGAGGGTCAGGTGGAGGAGCGCTGTCTGGAGCAGGTGCAGACCATGGTGGTGGGAGAAGTGCTGAAGGACGTGGACACGGCGTGCAAACTGCTCAACATCGCACCAGGTAGGACAGGAGGATACAACTGGTTAATGTTGTTATTAATATCAAAGAGAGACATTTGAACTGACAAACCTGCTGCAGAGAGAAAGTGTTGGCAGAAGTTGTAGTCTAATAAAATAAACCGTCAAATGCCATCATTTGTTTGTTTGCTCACACATCATCAACCAGAGCGACACAGCTGGTGAGACCCGGCCCACCTTAGGCAAACGCCTCTGTTGACAGACGATCATCTTCACTGCTTGTGAAGGAGCCTTTATGTGGCCTTAAAATCATACCGTGTGTGTGTGTGTGTGATTATTTGCTGACACAGCATGATTCTTACATGACTCACAAAGAAGGAAACACATTTATAGAGGCTCTAAATTGAAATTGCATAGAATTTTAAAGAGTATTCCTAAGCCAGCCCAGCGATTTTGTGTTACATTATTAGGCCTATTATTGCAAAATTCTTTTAAGTGGTCAGAATTAACCCTCTGAACCCCATAACCTGCCGGCGGGTTTGAAAGGCACGTTTTCTTAAAAGAAATCACCAAAATTACACCATTTATCACAGCAAGAAACTGTAAAAACTGAAATTATCATTGGATTTTCAGATTTCCGACGGTCTTTGAATGAATCATGTGTGGCGAACGCTTCCCTTTAAATAGTGATCAAAACCACTTTATTCTACGTGTCTATTATTCTACATGTCTCGTTATAAACCGTTTGCATGAACCAGATCCTGTTAAAAAAACATGAAATTAGTCTGCGCTCCTCAGCACAACTTTGACTGAACTGCAGCTGTTTACACAGAGCAGAGAGGAGACGACAAGAGAGGTTGTAAAAATGGAAATAGTTCAATATGCAGGACTTGATATTGCAGAGAAAAAAGAGGCCACCGTGAGTAAAATGTGACGGGAGCAAAAAACGTTCTGCCGGCTCGGGGTTCAGACGATTAAAGCAGCAGAGGCCGAGATATCCTGACTTTATCATTTTAGAATGACTGCTGCAGCTAGTAAATATGCTATAAGAAAAAGAAACACTGGAGCCTACATTTCCCATAATGCAACTAATAGCATCTTTTTGTTAGACCCTACTTGCCTGGTATGTGGCTACAAATTTCAAACTCTACAGGCTTTATGTTTGTAGTTTGTGAGCCTAAAATGATATTACTCAAGTAAAGTCAATGAAGCCACAGAAGAAGAATCTGAGCTCTGTGAATGGTAAACTGACTTTTACAAATAAAACCAGTCTTGTGGTCCTTTAAATTAACATAATGATCCTAACTTGAATCTCTAAACTGCAGTTTTAGGTTTTGTTTTTGTGTTGTGGTTTGGTAAATAGATCTTCACGCATTTCCTTTAAAGGTAGAGTGCAGGACTTTTACATGTAAATGAACGTCAGTTACGAGCCCTTGCCAAACGAGTTCACACAATGCTGATTCAGCCACCAGGGAAGGCTCTCTGTATTTCGCAGTATACCGGAGTTGTGGACTTATGGTGTCTGTGGTGACATTCCCGTGCTGGTATACTGGAGGTGAGTCTGGATGCTCCGGATAAAAAAAGAAACTTGGGTGTTTTGAGGAAGGATTAAAGTTAAAAAAAAAAAAAAAGCACTCCCAGGGATGGGGGCGATGTTACCTGCAGGCAGGGCCGGCCCTTGGCATATACCGCCTATATGCCAAGGGCCGGCATAGGCGGTCGCCTAGGGCGCCACCATGTGGAGGGGGTGGCGTGCCGCCAAGAAAGATATGTTCTTTAAAAAATAAAAATAAAATACAATTAAGGGCGCCCCCGATCCAATATTTTTTCATCGTTTAAGTAAAATATGGTTTTATGTTTTGTGGCATGGCGTGCACCTGTGGCACCGCCGATCCACTAAGCAACAGCACAACACTTTGAACTATCAGGTCATGTCGAGATGGTAACCCAACATTTGCGAAAGTCTCGCGAAATGGTTAAGATTAGGTTGTGGAGAAACAAGTTTCGGGAGAGTTTTCATGAGTTTTTGCAAATCTTGGGTTATAATCTAGACATGACCCAGCTGTATCCAGAGGGGAAGAAAAATATTGGCGTGTGAGAGGGCATCCTGAACAAATTTTGCCTAGGGCTCAAAAAATGCTAGGGCGGGCTCTGCCTGCAGGCGTACATCAAACACGTTGACAGTGTTTATGTAATTTCTCTCACTGCCAGAGGGTGGAGACAAAAAATCAGCACTCCAGCTTTAATGACTGTTTAACAGTCTACTTCAAACTTTCTTCTTTTTCTCCTAACATCTTTATTAGCTGCAGCAGTCATTCTAAAAATTATTCCTGACAGTTACTCCAATGATTTAGTATTTCACTTTTGTAATGTAGGCTAGAGCGATTAACACACGACAAATTTTAAAAAATAACAGTGAAAATTTAAGCAACAGAGGCGGATATATCCTGATTTCTAGTCCCTAGTATGGGTCAAACTCTGGATTGCAGAATAAAATGAAAAACACATGTCTGTTTGTGACCTATTGAACTGATATTGTCATGTTTTCATTGGTGGAAATGATGTCATAATTTACGTTCTGAACATGTGAGGAGCTGATAAAATAACATGCCTTTTCTCTCTGTGTTCTCCTCTTTAGACCCGTTGGACTGGAGCTGTATGCACGTTCAGAAGTGGCTCCTGTGGACCGAGCACCTGCACAGACTGCCGCAGGTCAGCACCATGTTTCAGGAGCTGAGTGGGAGGGATCTGTGCTCCATGACAGAAGCAGATTTCAGGCAACGCTCCTCGCAGTTTGGAGACATGCTGTACGCTCATCTGGACATCTGGAGATCTGGTACGAACAACAGGAACACGGGGGGGAAATGCACCTTCATCAACTCGGCTGTTATGCAAATTAGGAGAGGCTGATTGTGAAGCAAATGCAGTGTGACAAAGACTTGGCTTTAAGTATTATGTGGGGTGTAAACTGTTACTGATTGTTGTTTTATTTGTCTGTTTGTTCAGCTGCAGCAATGAAGGAGCGCTGCCCACCAGAAGACAGCAAATCTGGTAAGTTGTTGGTTAGATTTCAATACATCTCACTAAAAACAATGGTTTCACCGATTCAGATACTGAGGTAAAACAAGGTGAAGTAACATCTGGTTTCTGAAAATCTCTCCTACGTCCAGCAGCTGATGAGGATTCCTGGTCAGATGTGATGCATAAGTACCCGAGCCAGCCCATCCACCTGTGGCAGTTCCTCCGAGAGCTGCTCCTCAAGCCTCACAACTACAGCCGCTGCATCCGCTGGCTTAACAAAGAGAAAGGTACATTATAGTGTGTGTTATAAGCCTTTTATTAAATGTTTATATACTGATTATAAATGCTAAATAGGGGGACTTAAAGGACCAGAGTGTAGGACTTAGGGGGATCTCCATCTGGTTTAGCGCTCCGCTAACTGGAATAGGGATACAATTATTTAATCTTTCCAAATGTTATTGGACCGAATGGATCAAATTCTGACGGTGAAATTAATCATTTCGCAGGGGTTGTGACGCTCCAAAAAATGTATCCACTGTCTCTTTCCCAACATAAGTCTATAGGGAAAAGTGTTTTTGGGCCTTTCGTCTTTTTTTGTAATTTCACGGTTTGGCCACTATGTCAAATTGGCTTCAAAACCCGGGGCTCTTCCTGGGGACATCCACAGAACGTTCAAGTCAAATGCCGACTCTAGTGAGGGCCTTTCGCGTTTTTGACGTGCAGGCCACCATAGGTTCTACTACACGCTCGGAAAGGAAGGGGTTGCAATCTGCAACCTCACCACTAGATGCCACTAAATCCAAGGCACTGGTCCTTTAAAGTTACTTAAAAGTATAGTACAACATTTGGGGAAATACATGTACAGTATTTGTTTTTTTTTGCCAAGAGTTAGATGAGAAGATCGATACCTCTCTCACATCTGTATGCTAAATATGAAGCTACATGTAGCGGTTGGTTAGCTTTAGCTTAGCATAAAGACTTAAAGAGGGGAAACCGCTAGACTGGCTCTGTCTGAAAGTTTAAGAAAAATCTGCCTACTAGCACCTTTAAAGTTCACTAAATAACACATTACCGATATCCTCCTCCTCCATGTAAGTCACTGCGGCCGGCCAAGAAAGTTCAGCATACAACCTTTCGTAAAACCACAATTGGTCATTTTTACACTTCACTTTTTGCATAAAACACAACCTTGAAACCAAAAGAACTCATAGGTCGATTGTTCCTACCCTCTAATACGACCCACAGGAGTGTTTCCTAAATTAGCACCCCAACTGGTGGCAGGAGATCAACACGTCCTAAACGTAACGTCTCAGTTTAAAATATGTACTCAACATTGTGAAACAGTTGAGATACAATGTGTTCAGTGAGCTTTAGAGGTGCCGGTAGGCATATAGGCCTATATACTGTATATATATTTTTTGTTTTTAACTACGGACAGAGCCAGGCTAGCTGTTTCCCCATGTTTCCACTCTTTGTGCTAAGCTAAGCTAAGCTAAGCTAAGCTAAGCTAACCGTCTCCTGGCTGTAGCTTCATATTAACTGTACAGACATGAGTGTGGGATCTTCCCATCCAACTTTCTGCATGAAAGCAAATAAGCATATTTCCCAGAAGACTCTCTTGTTCACCTCCAAATCCAAACTGAGTACATTTTCTTTCTTCCGTCCAAAGGCATTTTCAAAATAGAAGACTCCGCTCTGGTGGCCAGGCTATGGGGCATCAGGAAGAACCGCCCGGCTATGAACTATGACAAACTGAGTCGCTCTATACGCCAGTACTACAAGAAAGGCATAATTCGAAAACCTGACGTATCACGCAGACTGGTCTACCAGTTCGTCAACCCCGTATGATGAAGAGGATCTGCAGAGAACGAGCTGAGGAGGAACCACAGATATGCTGGACATACAGTAGAAATAACACAAACCCCAAAGCTCGTTCGTCGATTGTACTTGATGTAAAGACTGCCTACTGAACTATGCACTCCTGCCTATCATCACTCTACTTTATTCTTAATTTGATTTTATTTGTCTTTAGCACTCTTGTTTGAAATGTAGGTGTGATGTTTGGTTTCTCAAAAGGACACGTATTTCCTTTTCTAACTATGGAAAAATTTCAAAGAAATAATGATAATTTGCTTTCTTGCCAAGAGTTAGATGAGATAAATAGATACCACTCTCTGTACAGTAGGCAGTATACAGCTGGAGCCAGCAGCTGGTTAGCTTAGCTTAGCATGAAGACTGGAAACCGCTAACCCTCTCTCCTGCCTACGAGCACCTCTAAAGCTCTCCGTTTATCACTTTAGTTTATACCGTATCTTGTTTCGGTAGTTTTGATATCTTTGGACAGAACTAGGCTAGCTGTTAGCTGCTAAGCTAACCATCTGCTGGCTCCAGCTTTAATGTAATCTTCTCATCTAGCTCATGGCAAGAAAGCGAACTAGCATTATTTCCCAAAATGTCAAACTAATCTCTTTTAAAAAAAACAAAACAAACAATGACACTTCTTGTTATTCCCATTCAAGTGTCGAGAATATTTAGAAGTTGCAGAGCAATGCCAAAGTAAATGAATAGGTCTATTATTTTATTAAACCTGCCTTGATGGATAATCCTTTTTTACATTTCTATCTTTGGGATTATGTTCAGGATCCAGAATAAAGCTATATAATATTACCAAATGTTGTCTCCTTTAAAAGTAAAAACAAGGAACAGTAGGGATGCACAATGATATCGGCATATGTGTATCGGCAGATAAAGGCCCAAAAATGAACATTTCTAGATAAGATGGAGTTTATGTGAAGCACGTGTAGCCAACCGTTGACTAAGCGTGTGCAACAAATATGTCTGCCGTGTGTCGGGAACAGACAGCAAAGTTGCTATTTGCAGTAATTGCTCAGCGTCTGTCATGTGAGAAGGAAATTGCATTCCTTCAACACTACAAACTGAAACTGTTTGCAACAGTTTTGTTTGAAAACGTTACATAAACATAAATATCACAAGCATGGTATTTTATGTTTGCATCTGCCAGTGGGCCATCACGACAACAGTAGGTATAATAATATGTTAATACCACTACAGGAGAGACTTGATGTTCTCTGCAATTAGAGAGAAAGAAATATGAGCAAAATGAGTTGGAAAATATCGGCGTATCTGCAAAAATCCAATATCGTGCATCCCGAAATAGCACAACAAGTCACGTGCAATCCATACAAAAAACACACGGACACTACCTTTTTTTTTTTTTTCAACAAACTTGTTTCCCCTTTCAAACCAATATCGCAATATTGACACCATCACAACAAATTTGAGTCGGGTTTTTCATCACTATCGTCATTATTATCTGTGATCATAATCATCTTTATGCATATTTAAATGAACTTCTTGTTACATCAAGATGAACAGGCACTACACCAGTTAGGAGATAAAAGTACATCACTAACTATGAACATACATCTTCTAGACCGCTAATATAGGGTTTCCACAACGTGAGCTGCTGTCCCCTGTGTGCATAAGGAAGAGATCATCAACATAAAAAAGCATTTACATGTACACCTTTTTACTGCCTCAACGTGGTTAGGTCTCATTTTTCAACTCAACACAGTTGTACAGTTACAATAGAATATAATCTTTAAATTACATCATCATATACAAATCTGACAGCGTGGGATAACGTCACGCTTTTATGATACACTGACAATTCCATTGCAATGAAATTCATACGATATGGTACCTATTACTTAATATGTTTTCCATTGCTGTTATTTTAATGAATCACATTTACATGTATAACACTACATTTTGTCTTAATAGTCAATCACTTGCATTTTTTTTTTTAAACTTTTTTTTCCTGTTACATTTACACAACTCATACACACTGGATGATGATGTTTTTTCCCCCAAATATTAACCTGGTAATGTGGATTATGTGTTGCATGTTTCGTGTATTACGTGTCTAATGCATGTGTGTTTATATATGTGTGTGTGCGTGTGTGTGTGTATATACGCGCATCGAGGATGTGGGACAGTTTAATGATAGGAGTCCTTTTTGCTATGCTGGACAGCTTTATTCTAAGACACAACTTGTGAGCTGGTGATGTGTTTCTCCTCATGTGTGAGACCCAAACCTGTCGAATCCTGTTCCAGACACAGAGCTAAACACATCTGACTGCTGTTGGTCCGGCGAAATTTAAAAAACTTCAGGACAACTAAGTTACAAAAAGCATCTCTCCCATCTAATCAGAGATTTCGGTGCAACTCGTAGCAAGATAGTAACTCACTAATTCAACATCTGATAAATGCAATTCCTGCTATGGATTTAATTTCTATGGAGCAAGTTAAAGATTTATAAAATAACCATGTAGTGCATGTGTAATGGTGGAGACGCATCCTATTCATTTTCTATGGAGAGCAGGACATCCGGCCGCGCGTTGCATGATAGATATGGCTCGGCGAGTTGACTGACCATTCGCCGTATCTGAATTTGTAAAATCACCATTTGACCTCAACTTTACGCAAATTAGGTCCGTCCATCGCAATGCACCAGGCTCGCAGGCAGCGCTGATCAAATATGAATCAAGATTCTGTTTCTGCATTGCCTATCTCTTGCCTCAAATGTTTTCAGAAACATATTTCAGTGTGCTGTTTAGCTGTAAAATGAGAAAGTTTGTGACAGCCAAAACCAAACGGGAGTCGTTTTACATGCAGTGCAGTACTAGTGACAAATGTATTCCCTGTGTCGTTGTGTGGTGTTTTTTTTTTTTTTTGCAGACAAATGAAGTTTGGATGGACTGGCTGGGAGGCAGCTACAAGTTGATCCTCACTGAAGCTGTGATATGTGAAGTTATTGCATGGAGAGAAAACAGATGGTATTGGGTCATTCTTTGGCTCAGCAGGGAAACGGGCCGTATAACTAGTGCTTTTTGCTAGGTAGGGCTTTAAAATGACGGTGGAGAAGCATGTTTAGACAACATGCCCTCTTTCACGCCCAAACACTAGTACATTCATGTCCTGTTGGAGAGGCTTCGATCTTCAGACGACCTGTCTGTAGCACAGTAACGCATCGACGTGCCTCCATTGGCCCCCTCGCTCTGGAAGAAAAGTGCCCGGCGCGGGCATTGTTCAGAACCCACCTCTTTATACTGCAGTGGCAACCTCAAGAAGATGACTTGATCCGACTTCGCTCTGAGGGAATGTATCGCTTGTGTTTCTTGTTAGCAGTAGTGGATTAAAATGAGACCTGAATTACTGAACCAAGAATGAAAAAAAGCTTCTGCAGAAACTGTATATCCTTTTCCTTGGATTGCATGGAGATGATATTGTCAACGGGTGGTTTGTGATGCTAAGAAAAGAAAATATGTCAAAAACAAAGACCAACAAACATAAAAGCAGTTCATCAACACGCTTCCTTTCATGTCCAGAAAGAATGTGATGCTAAAAAGTGAACTCTGCATTTTGTAGTTGAAGTGTTGCATCAAGTTGTAGCCTGAAAGAGGCTGCAGGATTCAGGGAATGCAAGTATTTTTTTTTTTTTTTTTGCATAGCACATGCTGCTATGCAAGTTCAGAAACAGTTAAAAACACATAGCACTGCACACACCGGAAAAGAGGTTGGACCAAATCACAAAGAAAAACAAAAAAAAAAAAACAAGAGAAAAAAAAAAGTAGAGGATACTGTTTGTGGTACTTTTAACACTACACAGCATTCCAGATGTAAGAATGACGACTGACCACACACACAGCATTAAAAATGCTACACAAAAATGGCATCACACCGTATATACACAATGCAGGTTAGAGAAGCTCGTCTTTGTCGAATGGGCGAAACTGATTATATTATCTTCCCATTTTCACAGAACAGACTGCAGTATTCTGCAAGTTTAAATAAGCTGCATTATACGTTAAATACAGCTACACAGAGAAGCAATGTGTTCCTGCACTGCCTTGATGTTATAGTTGAGTGTGTATATACTGGAATAATTGCTGCTCCTGTTTTTAAATGTGTAAGTCCACCCACCACAAATGCTGGATAAAATATATTATACTGATATATTGTCTTTTAGGTTACTAAGTTTTTATTTAGGCAAGACTGCTCGGCGCATCTGTTGGGCTGTTGGGATGTGTTGCTCTTTAAGTCTCTGGCTATGTGCGGGTGCAATTGGACGGGACAGTTCAAGCTGCCTCCAATGGCGTGTCCTTGTCCAGTAACGCGACTAGATCGGCTCAACATAATTGGCCGGGTACAGTCCCTCTCGGCCGTTGTCCAAACGACCTCTACACCAGCCTTGCTCGTCTTCGTCCTCAGTCTTGGTCAGTTCGTCACCTGTGGAGGAGACACCACTCCTGAGTCAACACACAGTCCTGCGTCACAATCTCAAAGCAAGACACCAGACTCCATTCTGTCTGGTTTTGTATCGTAGGCAGTATTTTAGAAAACACTGAGGTCATGAGTCCAAGTCTCCCCCACTCCCGGTAAAATTTGACAACAAAATATTTGGATGTTTCATATTTTATCTACTCGCTTAAAGGCAAGAGAAGAGAATTCCAGCACACTGTCCTGTTTTCTTTTCAACGCTTCAGTCCTCAAGCTGCGTCGGTGGTGCAGTTACATGAAAAGTTAATAGAAAGACGTGAATAGAAGCGAATTGGCGGCAGGTGACACAAAGAGTGCGAACATGCGAAATCTGCTTCATTTGCGTGACACTGTGTCGCTAGCCAATCAGCGATGAGATTCTTCTCCCGACGTCACTGACGTGATTGAATCAAACATGGAGGAGAAGCTTGTTGTGGCGGTCTG
>JAOVVB010022733.1:0-16032 GCA_028570985.1 Heterobranchus longifilis | reverse complement strand
ATGTTAGCTAACGTTAGCTAACATACTTGTAGCAGCATGTTAGCTAACGTTAGCTAACATACTTGTAGCAGCATGTTAGCTAACGTTAGCTAACATACATGTAGCAGCATGTTAGCTAACGTTAGCTAACATACTTGTAGCAGCATGTTAGCTAACGTTAGCGGTTAGCAGCCCAAGTATTCAGAGGACGTAACTTCAGAGGATGTAAATTCATATATTGATGTACAACCACGTCTCGCATTTCATAAATAAAATATACATAAAACATACCTGTAGGAGGAAGAGGTTTTTAATCCTTTCAGATCCTGTTAGCGACCAACGTTGACTCACGTTTTCACCTGAGCTCGATCACTTTCACTTTGAGTTTTTCTGTTTTTCCTTCAGTTCTTTCTTTTTAATTTTTGCTGGTCTTGCCTCAGTATCAGCCAGAACCACAAGATATAAGTAGAAAAATAAAGTTCTGTGAGTCTGGATAACTGCGTCCATGATGTAAACACAGGTACTGACCTGGAACACGTATGTTGAATAACTATATAGAAATGTAGCAATGTAGCAATGTTTCATAACCAGTCAAAAAGTCCTCGTAGGGCCTTTAATGTCAAGAGTACCTTACTTTAAACTTTTACTGTTTACTGTGTTGGGTACAGCATTTCAGCGTTGCAAAATTACCACTTTACAATAAGGGTACATTAATTAGCATTAGTTAATGCAGTAATAAGCCTTAACTAACAGCTATTTAACAGTTAACTAATGTATCTAGTCATACTTTACAAATGGTGTTCTTGTTAACTAAGGTATTAATTTATACAGTATGTATAAAGATTCTATTATTATTATTATTATTATTATTGTTAACACAGTAATACACATTAATTAACAGTTAATACAATAATAAGCGTTAAATAACTGTTGACAAATAACTCTGGTTAACATGTATTAAGAGATATGTTAAGATATTCACTTTATTGAATTATTAATTAATCAACATGTATGTCATGAAGTTTACAGCTAGAGGTTTGCTTGTTCCCTTATCTTCATGTAGACGTTTCTTAACTTATAGCCTAATGTATACATTATTGTGCATTTATATAAGCATTACTTAACCATAATTAACAATTTATTAATGCTCTTTGTGACCATTATTGTAAAGTCTAAAACATGTATCCGTAAGTTACACTTAATAAATGCATCAGACTGCTAAATTTGACATGCACAATAATTTATACGTAAAAGAACAAGAAAATCTTTCGCTGTGAACTTCATGATATACATGTTCATTAACATCTTTGTCAACCATTTACTAATATTAATTAATACCTTAATTAACAATGTAAACCCTGAACAAATGTTAACAAGAGAAATTTCAACAGTTACTTAATGTTTATTATTGTATTAACTGTTAATTAATGTGTATTACTGTAATAATAGCATCTGTATAAAGTGTTAAATAATAAATTAATAACTCCATTAGTAAATTTTGACTAGACACATTAGTTAACTGTTAATTAACTGATTAACTGTTCAGGCTTATTACTGCATTAACTAATGTTAATGTACCCTTAATGTTACCACTACTTCACATAAGGATAGTTAGATATTTAATATCTATATCAACACTTTTTTCAAACAATTTTTTAATAAAGTATCAAACTTTGTGTTGTGTTCTTTACAGATATGGTTGGCCCCAGCAGCAGTCCAGTTTTGCTCTCTCATCAATATTAAAAGCTGAAGCTTAAACAGGACCAGTGAAGAGATGACTGATGTAGATGTGTGTATAAATTATTATTTTATGTTGCCATTATTTTCTAACAGCCACATGTAGAATATGACTTATGTGTAAATCTGTATCCTATACTGTCAGTACTTACTAATGTTCAAATAAATGACTTCCCCCCAAAACAATATTAGAGGACCCTGAACCAGTCTCTTGGAATGTATGTTTGTATTCTACTAATACACAACCGCACCAAATTACCTTTCATTTTTTTGAAGCCAGAGACATGATGTGTATCCTTTATTAACTTTTCATCAAACCACAATCCTTCCTAAACCAAAGCATTTCTGTTGCCTGAACCTACCCGCACGCTAGTCTCCCGTACCAAAGTCCTGCACTTTGTACATCCGCCATCCACCCTGACCATCTCTCTGGTGTCTGGTGCAAGAACGAAGCACTTCCTTCACTGGAATAAACTTTGCGAGTGAACATAATCCATGCAGCAATTATATTTCCCTCAAACATATTAGTAATATGGGAACATAATTTCTAGGACACAGGGTTTCCATACCAGTGGTTTTGCTTGTTTTATCCTACTTACTGCAAACCACATACTTTATATTTCAGCTATAGTGTTTTAGATTTGTGGATGTAGTCATCCTTCCAGGCAGCCATTGGTTTCCACTTGTTTCTGCATTATATTATATCTATTCCCTTGAAATTTAACAAACAAAAGAGATTGCCAATGTATCTTTTCATAAAGGAAATCAGCAAAAAGGAAGACTATACATATACAATTTACAAAAATACTGGTATGGCCCTTTAAGCCCTTTAAAGAGTAACACTAATGACCGAAACTCTACTTTGACAGCTAAATGAATGTCTGATCACTATTATCAGGCAAGTAAGTTATAGCTCAGCATTTCAAGATAGCCGGCTGATGATTTGTTGATTTGAGTGGAAGCTCTGGGTGAAGAGCCTCCCTTCATGTGAAATGCATCAACAGCTGAGAAAGAGATAGAAGAAGAGGTGCTGACACGAACCAGGACGTAGCCATCAGCATAACTCATCATCTAATGAGAGCTCTGTGTGAGAGAAAGCAGTGCCCTGTGTGCTGAAGTCTCTACATTCCAAGCACTGGTCTTTATATTTTAGAAATGTTGTGTTGTGCTAATTCAGTAATGTAGAAGTTGCCTCAGTAATGTTGTGTACACACCGGGCGCGAATAAATTAATTTGCACGAATGAATTACATATAAAGTCAATGTAAGGACACGATTAGAATTGCACGGCGTGAATGCCGCAAATGACGCTCATTCGCTTACGTTGAAAAATCTGAACTGAAATGAAGCGACTCAAAACAAAAGATTCCAGCGTCCAAATGCGCGAATTAAGCGAGTAGATTATTTTATTTGCGTCTGGTCTGAACACAACATAAGAATCACTGACTGTATAAAGGAAGTGGATGTAGCCACCGTTGGTTTGGGGACTACCGTTTTGAAGCCTGGAGTTCTGCATTTTCGCCGTTGCTATCTTGTTTTTTGGAACCAGAAGTGACCATATTTGGACGAGAGGATGGAGCTAAGGTATCAGCTAGCTTGGTTAGGAAGGTGCATCCGTAATTTACATTAAACGTGCAATATGTCGTTTTCTGCCACTAGGGGTCTCAATCAAAACAATAACAAAAGACGGACACCCGGGTCGATCGTTATCACACGATTAAATGGCCGTTATCAGTGGTTATCAGCCTCATACATATGGGTCAGTAGGGACCTGCTGCCATTAAATGGGCTGTTATCACCGACTATATTAACAGTTAGTGTGACCGGAGCAAAGGCGGAAACCAGATGATGAGATCCAGACTACGTATTTAAACCTAAAGAAACTCACAGAAATGTGATAATGTAAGGTCGTTTACTATTTTCGGCACCTAACAGAAAGTGAAACCTAATAAACATGCGACCTGTATTCAATGGGCTGATAACAGCGAGAAGAAAGTTTTCTATTTGATTAAAGTGGTATTAACGGTTTCTGGCTGGTTTATTAATTTGGTATAAAATCTTTACTATTTTTGTTTAAGGGATGTCCTCTATGTTCAAAAGTGAGCAAGAAAAAAGCAGCTAATCTTGGCATGCAGTGTTTTGGGACATTCGTACATCCATAAAACCACACAAAAATGTCCATATTGAACAGTTCACACATGATGTAACATTAGTGAAACTGACAAAGAATGCATTTCATTTGAAAATGCGATTATATGCAAAGCAAGGACCAAAAATGGTCATTTTAAAGTGAGTGTAATGTAATTCAGTAGTACAATGTTGGTCTTGAATTAAATATAGGAAACAATTAGAGGCATGAAAATGTTTATTCTTCAGGTGTGCAAAAATGTCAATATATTCAAAAATGTTATAATGAATTTAACAACATGAAATATAGGGACAATGCACAAATGCATGAGGGATCACCATCATATCCTACAGATAATCTTTCCTTGTCAATGACCAATGTTCAAACTCTCCTGTGAGCCTTTTCTTTCAGCTTCCTGCTCAGGCTGTTTTCTGTTTGCAGTCTTGTGAGGATTTTTTCCAAGTATGTCATTTGGGAGTGGGATTTGTGTGCAGCTCTCTTTTCCAGTACTCACCATGGCTTAACAACAGTTCTTTAAGCCAGCATCTGGTTGCTGTCCCGTTTCAATAGAATATTGTTTGGAGTCATGAGTTTGGAGCCAAGTTTTGACGAACAACCACAGTAGTATGGCTTAGTCGTAGTTTTCTTCAGTCAGTGCTGGTATCACACAACTAGCATAGACCTGTGAAAGTATTTGGAAGACCCATACACTAACAACTCTCACAATGGATGTTTGGTGCACCTTTCACTTAATTTAATGACATTATGGTAAAAGATTGTCATACATAGCTAGCTAATTTATCAACTTTACTGTTATATTCTGATATGATCAATCTCACTTTGCAGTGGACTCAATGCACTTTTACTCTATACATCAAGGTGTAGAAAATCTCATGTTGGCACATACGAATAATATGACTCAAAGGAGCTTGGCTGTGATAACTTTTTCAATCTGTGATACCTTTTGGACATCAGCCCCAGCCCCTCCTACTGTACTTCTCAAGGCTGGCGGTACAAGGCGCCCCAGTTTGTAGTTTTCCAGAAATGAGTTCGCATTTTAGCACTTCCGGTTCCCTCGTCTTGAAGTCAACAGGTTTTTTGAATGTGTTTTTGTTTAGACGTCTGAAATGGAAATGAAAAGGTCTGTGGTTAACACAAGCTTCAGAGATTTTCACGTTTTGTTCTATGACATAAAATACGTCGGTAACCACCGCAATCGTGAATTTTGAAACTTTTATGTGTCTTAAAAAAGGTGGTTAAAAAGGTGGCTAAAAGAGACTACAGACATTAAACATCACCATCAGTTTAGGAGTGGCAGCGGTGATGTGGACTGCAAAATGCAATCGTTGGTGTAGTTCCTTTATATCCTATTAGCTTTTTAATTCTGGCGATTGCATTTGCGCTTCCAGAATCATAAAAGTGGTGTTCATATGGAGAGGTTATCTTGCTAGACAAAACGTGTAAGTATCATAAACTTGTGTTCGCCACAGAGATTATTTTCTGCCATGATCCAAAATCCCATAGGCTTTTTGACAAAGGAACCCATGGCAACGCTAACATCCGGGTTGGCCTACAAATAGACGTCATCCCTGGGGCTCCCTATTGTATATTTTTCTTATTGTCAACAAATGCCATGAAAAGACCCAAAGCATCAACATATTGATCCTTCATATCTATGAGCATCACTGTTACCTTTGTTACCATGAACACAGCCACTGTAAGTTATTTTGAGTCAACCTTACATACACTGTCCTGCTGCCGGACTTTCTCACCAGCCCACCAGATGTATATCCTAGTCAGCTTGATTTTGTAAAGATTTACATCTTCAGCCCAACGGGCTTAGGTGTGTATGATACAGACAGTATTGAGAGATGGACTAACACACTGTTGGTTTTGGTGATCTTATTGAATTTGTTGACAATAAGGAAAATATAGAATAACGGCAGCCCTACGGCCTGTGTCCATATAGCGTTTTTCTCTGGGAGAAAAGCGCTGGTAGGGCTTTATCCCAGCACCTCATCAAAAAGGTTTTTCTTTCTATGACGACATTAACGTTAGCTAGCTTAATGCTACGTAAACAGAGGGTGGATTACACAGCTAACAACAAGCTTACGACGTGTACGGTGATAAAAGCACAACAGTCACCAGCAGCCGTCAGTGTCCAGCTGATCTTCTCCCACAAACAGGCTTTTCTCTCTTTTCTCTGTTGTGATAGTTTCCTGAAAAGGAGCACCGGTGACGACACAGCACCTTTCTGAAATGTTCAGAGATTTTCAAATTGAAGCGGTTGGAGCAGGTGGAGTGCTCTGAAAAAAAGATGCTGGATCCAGCATTTTTTTCTCTATAGACAACCACATAATGCCGCACATGCTCAATTCTCATTGTAAGCAATTGAAAAAAAGATGCTGGCACTCAGAAAAAAACACTATGGACACAGGCCCTTATTCATTCAACCTGCTCTATCTATGTGGAGCTCTACAAGAAATGATAAAACCCTCATTGCTCAGTTTTCCCTGGCAGACCATCATGTACCTACACATATTTTACATATCTCTCATTCTCTTCAAGGTCAAGCACAGCAATCATTACTTTTCCCTCGTCTATGTTATTGTCTGCAAAATGATCCTCATTCATGTTTTTGTTAGCAGAATACTGTCAGACTTTGTGTTGCATCAACACACCCTTGAGCTTAGAGCTCCCTCTGATACACTTTTAAGTGCTGCTCTAACCTGCACTTTGCATTTGAGTGTTGAAAAACCACCCTATCTGCTCACAGGCTAGTACATATGCTACACATCTGCAGAAGTAAAGAGGTCCACCACTGTTCACCACATACAGTGTTTGTAGTGCTTCAGTGAGAATTCATGGACGTAAATGGCTTTGGAGTGCAATTTGGCAATGTTCATGGCTGTAGTTTATTATCATTGCTTGGCATCAGCAGCCCACAGGGGGGGGGGGGTTTGAATCTTTGGTTTCTCCAGTGGTCCATGTTAGCTGTCAGTCCAGTGAGTCCCTGCGCTACTCAGCCCCACTTGGTACTGATAGGACGGATCCCGGATGGATATAGTGCCTTGTGTAGGATAGGCTGAGAAATCTCTGTGAGGCCTGAGCGGGGAGCCTGGCTTCTTGTGGTACAGCGGTGGATGGCCTGACCTCTCTCTGGATCCCGGAACAGCCGGAGAGCAGGATGAAGAGGAGGATGAAGGAGGTATGACGGGCAGACCTCGCTGGACCGCAGCCGAGTTGTAGAGCCCCAAGTCAGCCTGCGGTCGTGATGGCATGGATGGCGTGGGGTGCGGTACAACCGGCGTGACTGTGGTGGTGTTGGTGAAGTGAGCGGTGAAGGGCTGGTATGGGACACCCTCCACGCTATAGCGAGGGTAGGGCTGCATTGTAGCCCACATGTTGCAATTTATTGAAGAGGGGTTGGTCAGGTCGTCTGTGTCTGCTGCCCCAGATCCAGACTCTGTTTCCATACTCCCATACATACAAGCTTCTCGAGAGGTGATTGCTTCGGTGCAGTACGGATGAGACAGTAAGGGCGACTCATAAGAGGTCGCTGAGCGAAAGTAATGCTCCTCTGAGACTGCAGATGATGTCTCCAGATATGGCCGCTTACATCCAAGCTCTAGGTGTCGGGTATTATCTGCAAAGGGATATAGTTAACGGCATAGTTTTTTAAACCAGGGAGTACTTAAAGAGATACTTTGCCAATTTTGAACCAGCTCTGTGTCATGTTAAGGCCTTTACACACCAGGGACGTGGCGAATAAATGACAGGGGAATGCGAAATACTCTGCAGCAAATATTTCGCATCTAAACTATTCATACTGGCAGCAATGGGAATTTGCGACAGTTGTTGAAGGAGTGGATCTGGTATGTGCTGCCTTTGTCAAGGTTGAAAGGCGTAATAAAGTTTGCCATCCTGGTTCAGACCATAGATTGTCAGAGCCTTTGTGTTGTTGTTTTATAATCTTCATAAACAACACAACATGATTGGTTATTGGTTATTCACGATGCGAAAGCCAAAACAGCCGACCTCGTTCCACGTAATATTCGCATTCTGTGCGAAAGTACTCATGACAAATCAACCGTTCTAAAAAATGTATTGACGTGTGAATTAATTGCACGAAAAATACACCTCCAGTGTGTAAAGGCCTTTAGTGTGAGCAGTGTGTGTAGATGAACAGTGTGTGGCTTCCCTCTGTGGCACCAGCGCACAGAACTCCCTGCAGTGTGGAGAAGCGGAATTCGGCAGACGGTCACGTACAGACGGACGCACCGGCAGATCTCAGCAGATCTCTGTGGGGAGTGCTGTGCGCTGACATCACGGAGGGAAGCCACACACCGTCATCTACACACACTGATCACACTGCCATGAGTTGGACTTAAATCAGCAAAAACGTTTACAATGGCTAAAAGAACAGTGGCTAAAAACCTACCTCTGTGTTTGAAGCAGTGGTACAGGAGGCTGGGATCTCTGCTCTGAGGGAAGTGGTTCGACATCGGATCTTGGGGGTCCGAGTTAGTCAAAGGAACCCCAGTCTCATACTGATAAGAGGACAGGACTTGAGGGTGCCCCGTGAGAACTCCTGCTCCGAGCTTCCCTGCTAGGTGACTGTGCGAGGAGATGAGCCTCTGGCGAACCATGTTCTTTGAAATCACTGGATATTCTTTCCTATAAATCAGAAGCAGCAACAGAAGAGAAAAGGAGTCAGGCTGCCATGCCTGCAATTCCACTCAACAGTCCTTCGAGGAGTTGAGGTATCTTTTTTATATCCATAAAGCTCCTGAAGAGCTGATGTTTACAAGAGACTTCCAGTGTGCTAAATGATCCTACAGGATCCGTTTTACTTTCCTGGTTCATTTTTGTGTAAACATACCCCTGTAGTCTTGAAACGCGCAGATCTCCTTCTTCACTGCCCCGGAATCCTTTGGCAAATGGATTGTTTTCTATCTTTAGCTGAGTGATCTGGGAAAAGGATGTTTCATTTAAGATCTCATTCTGTTTGGTATCAACCATAGACTGTATATAAAGATGGACGACGCGTCTCCACTTTCTCCCACTGTAAAAAAGTGAAGCCAAATTGTCCCGGATACGGGCACTGCCATATTGTAATTTTGGAGCCAGAGTCTGCACATAGTGATCGGGCGGTATTGAAGTCCTGTCCATACACCCGCCCAACCAATCGTGAGTCAATCCCAGCTGTCAATCATGATGCTTCACCCCGTTTTTATAGCATCACATAACTAATTAAAACCAAATTTATCAGAAAAATTAACACTTGAATATGCATCAGTGTGATAAGAACTACCTAAAAAGACAGAAGCCATCTTTGTGAAAATTTGTTTGATGTGTACTTTGATTTTGGCTCATGTCCCATCCACTAACATGGAGGAGGCGGGGCTTATGACCGATACTGCAGCCAGCCAATGTTTTGGCTTCACTTTTGGGGAGCTGTCAAGCCGTCCATCTTTATTTACAGTCTATGGTGTCGACCAAACCATAGGTAAAGCAATTAAAGGAATTTTCAATCTTGTCGATTTTTCAAAATTGTTCTTTGCTGTGTGGGGGCAGGAATGCCAGCACCACCCATGCACACCACACACTTTAATAGTTACATTTCATCAATCTGCACCATAAACATTTAGTACTCTTTAAACTCTCCAACATCAGACAGAAAAATGATTGAGTGTTATCCACTTTCATCCATGAAAATAAGAGCCAACAAGTGTTACTTTGTAAAACTAAGAATATTACATTAACTTTATTTTAATATCTGTAGTATATTGTATATTGTACCTTGTGGTTTTGATAAGAGGTTACAGAGATGAAGGCTGTCTCATGAAAGACATGAGTACAGTAAGCAGTGTTCTTGGATCCAAAGGCGTTGTTTTCGTCGGCTTTGACGATGTGTAGTCTGGGCTGGTACTTGTGCATAGAGTTCAGGATGATCTAGGAAGAAGAAGAGAAGGTTTCATTTAGTTTTTACACAGCCACTATGGTTTGGTACACATTTGTTTTTCACCACCACCTTGCGAAGAAAATGACAATGTACTGACAATAAGAGAAGATCCACTAAACAACTGTGGTATGCGTGTGTAAACTGTGTTTCTAATTGGCCCCTTATTCATTCGGTAGCAAATCACTATACAGTGAATTAGATTACAACCATTGATGCAATGAACATTAAGATTTCAATGAGTTAATGACCTGGGACATTGTTTGAAAAAATCATGTAAAGTGCTTTAGAAATGAACTGCACAATATCCTATAATTACTTTTTAGTTGCAGGTGTGTCTCAGTGGTTTTGTCCTTTGCCAATCACATGCCTGCACTTAAAAGGAATGCGGACATCATTTATGTTATGAATTGCCCCTGAGAATTTCTTGGTATGACATTTGAAAATGTCTGCCACGAAACTGGCCAATTCCATAGTAAGTAATCCATTGATTATACACAAAGATTGCATTTTTCTAAATTGTTTTTACTTTGTCTTTGTACAATTTAATTATGTATTCTTTTTTTTTTTTGCATACTTACTGCAAAAAGTGTAAACTACAAAAACAAGTGTATGTAGCATGGAAATGTCAATGACTAGTACAACTAGTACAACTAACAATAATTACATGCGTAAAACAAATAAACATGTACGCCTCACTTACCTCTCAAAGGTAACCGTATTTTATGCTAATTTTGGTAAATGCACACTGCTTTTTACCATAGAGCCATAACTCAACAATAGATATAATAATAATGGTCATTCAGTGTGAAAATCACACTTACATGAACCTAAAATGCTTTAAACTGTGTAATTCCTTTGCACAAAGTCTGCATAGTTGCAGACTCACAAGCATGCATGCCGGGCTGTCAGGGAGCCCTCAAGCACATGTGACTCATCTATGCTCACTGATTTTTACAGTGCATTGTGGGAATTTTATTGGCAGCTGAACAACTTCCAGTGCACTTGATTTATTTTGGAACTGGGATATGAAAGAAGATTTCTGACTGCCTGGCAACCTAACATCATGCAGTAAGTAATAATGTAATGATGATTTTAACACCATTAGCTAACAAGTATAATAGCCTACAGTATGCCATGCCTGTCACCATCCATTCCCTGCTGAATTCCTGTTAGATTGGATTGGATTAGATGCATTTTTCATCATACTTGATCTAGAATCAAAATGTGTATTAGTACAGCAGGTAGCATGTGCTGAGCATGCTTCGTGTTTAGGTTGTTGGTGGCTGCAGGTCGGCTCAGTCCGCTCACCGCAGCCGAGCGATGTGCCCAGCGAAGCGTTAGCAACAGTAGGGCAGGGTCAACACTAGTCCAGCTCTGTCAGTGCTGATAAGCATCAAGCTCTGCACTTCGGCTCCCCTCCTTATTTGCCAGACACTCTCCCGAGGAGCCTTCTCCTCCAGGGGGCTCTCAAAGAGAGGCAAAGGTTGAACAGTGCACGGGGAGCTAGGCTCAGGTTGAGCACCCCGTGCTCACATGCTCCTGTTGCAGAGGCAGGCTGCACAGACACAGATAAGCTAGTGGCTGGTTCACCAGTGGCTCTCTGCTGACCTTTGTCTGCTCTGCTGTCTGGCTGCTGTTTGAGGGTGATACTGGAGACTGTCTGAACGTAGTGATCAGGGAAGCCTTTCTCAGATCTTCTTTAGATGAAGAACTAAAGAAGGTATTTGCTTTCATCGTCCCTGATACTATAAAAAACATTCAGGCATGATTATTTGCTTCAACTGCTATGTGCTTACAATGAGTTCTAGAAGGACAATAAGCATTATTTTATCGAGTGTCTATTTGCACCCGGGTAAGAATAGTCACGGCAGCACGCCACAACAGTACTTGGTTAGGTTTAGGTAACAAAACTACTTGTTTAGGCAACAAAACTACTTGTTTAGGCAACAAAACTACTTGTTTAGGTAACAAAACTACTTGTTTAGGCAACAAAACTACTTGTTTAGGCAACAAAACTACTTGTTTAGGCAACAAAACTACTTATTTAGGTAACAAAACTACTTGTTTAGGCAACAACACTACTTGTTTAGGCAACAAAACTACTTATTTAGGTAACAAAACTACTTGTTTAGGTAACAAAACTACTTGTTTAGGTAACAAAACTGGGTGCTAATAACATCTGCCATTATTTTATGACCATAGTACGTAATGACCCAACCCTATCACCAGACAAGAAGGTCAATATTGGATGATTCTGCAAAACCCTAATTGTATCCAGTGATACTGTTTTAAAATGTCCTTCTGTGACTGGAGCCTACTGTATGGTTAAGGTTAGGGAAAGATTATAGTTATGGAAAATAAGCCACAGTTAAGGTATGGCTAGGGTTATGGAGCTAAAACTCTTAGTTAAGGTTAGGTTGTGATGGGATACAAATTCCAGTCTACACATCCATCCATCCACCACCCCAACCTCCACACCCTTATTGGTACTGAGTGACTGCTGGCAATGTGCATTCATTGTGAAGGGTGTTATTGTTCAATATGAATGTCATTCTTTGAGATACCGGGCTGAATACCCATAGCACATGAGCATTCTGTGTTTGGACAGGGTTAAAGGTGGAGTCAGTGATTTTAATCCAATACACTTCATGTCAAATTCAGTGAATATCTCCTCACAGTTTGTTAGCTGTCCGTTCAGTGTGCGCTGGGGAAAAAAAAAAGTGTTCATACACAGCCCTGGCTCTGTAGAAACCACGAGCCACGCAACACAATTCCAGCCAAACAGCCACAGCCGCTCGTGCACAGGACAGGGGAAAGGCCATGGATGTATAAAGAGAAAGGAAAGGGGGGGCGGACTCAGGAGTCCTGAAGTCAGGACTGTTCTTGATGATGATACCATCACAAGTGTGTGAAAGGAATCAGCTCCACTGAAGTGGAGATTTCTCTGAACATCTCATGGCTAACAGTAGCAAATCTATCCCAGGTCAGTAACATCTGTTTGCTATCAGTCAACAGAAGATAGTTTGTATTGCTGATGCTGAGCAGGTCCATTGTCAAGACAGGACGATTGTGGGTGAGGGATTTAGTGCAATATAGAGAAGAATGACTGTCATGGATTTGAAGGAACCTGGGAATACCGGGATCCCTAAATAAACTTAATAAGACACAGACCTGCATTTGAAAAGACATCATCTCAGGAATTCTCGATATGGGAAAATGTACTTGTTAATTTGTACTGAACTCTGCAATAGTCTGCTCTCTGCCATAAAGGCCAGTTCCAGTGAAGAATGACAATTATGGCTGAATTAGTCATTTTTACACATTCTGTAATGTGCATAATTAGTACTGAATGGGAGTTCCTTCACTACAACTACTACTACTACTACACACCTCCTGGTCTGGGCGTCATCTGGGCTCTGCCTGGCCTCAGACTTGCTCTGTCCTCATTACTCGCCCTTATCACTGGCCAGGCACTCAACTCAATCTGACAGCAGGCCCCGCCACTGATCTGAGAGGTTATGAACCTAATGAGCCCGCCCATTGATGGGATGGCTTCAGACAAGCTATCCCAGAGTCCCCCTGGGGAGCGCTGCCACAGTCACACTCTTCACCTCCCTCTGCAGCCTCTGCCTCCTCCATTTCTTTTATCCTTCCGTTCAGAAATCTGCCTGTGAAAAACACCTTCACCTTTTGCAGTTTGAACATTAATCAACTGCATTTTTCACATCAGCTGTATGTGCCTTCTGACTGTGATGTTTCTTACACTGGATGAGTGGACTTTTGGCTGAACAGAGTTCCCTCTATTTCAGCAACATTTTGGATGTTTATTCCATGTTTATTTCCTTGGTAGCACAAGGAATTTTAGAAATAAATTAAAGCTGCAAGCAGCGATTAAACAGGCCCTTGCACATTGGTGCACGTAATCAACAACAAATGGAAGTTAAGGCTTTTTGACTTTGCATAACCCCTTATTATTATAATAATTATTATTATTATGTTACGGACGATGCAAAGGCAGGGTACCTTAACTTCTGAATAAGAGCCAAAGATCAAGTTTGAGCATCACCCATTTTTTGTAGATAAATAACTTAATTACAAACACAAATAACTGCCACATTTCCAATGTTATATCTACAGTTAATTTAGCTGGACACCAAAGTAACTTTTCCCTTTTCTCAGTACACTCTGGTGAGTTAAGGTATTTTGCCTTTGTAGGGCAGAGCAGTCCACAACACTGTTTTTAGTCCACTGGGACAAGCTACATGAGTCATAGTTTATTAATTCCACATATGAACCATATTATGTAAAGCACTGAGTGACTAAGTGACTCCATTGTGAAAGCTGTGTGCAGAACTGTTGCCATGTTCTCAGATCTTGGCAATTAAATTGGTGAGTAAAATGTAATCATCACCCTTTATTTAATTAGGTCTCGAGTTATAGAAAGTACTAATACTCTCTGCAGGTACTCACATGCCCGAAAGGGTCCAGGTGATTGTTTGTTAGCTTGAGCTTCTGAAAGGACACCAGTTGTCTCATCCAGTGAGCTCCTGTGGCGGGGGAGTCAGGGTGCACGTACAGTCTGCCTGGCATTGCTGGCTCCGCCTTGCCAGCCACCATCCTAAAAACAGATTGAGAGACATGCAGAAGCAAATTGTGATAAGGAAAGAAAAAAACTCATGTAATGTTGTCTCTAGCTAACGGCATCCAACATTTACAGCAACGTTTCTGCAAACCACAGATATGTAACATTTGTTTCATACGTATCATGTCAACGTTTCTAAAGTGACGTAGTTCCGTTTTTTTTATCAAGTTTTTTATCAGGAGGAGGGGGCGGTGGACAGCGTGCAACAATGTTTTCCTAAACTTACCACCTAGTTCTGTTGCACTGACAAAAACGTCCTTATTTTAACCCAAACCATGATGTTTTTCCTAAACTTAATGCCTCTGTTTGTTGCCTAAACTTAAATGTAGTTTGAATTCACAAACCTGCGACTGTAGTGAAGCGTCATTGTTTGGCATTTAAAAGTAAATGTCAATAAAGATTTGGGGGATTATGAAACATAGAAATGTAACATATCCCTAGTTTGCAGAAACATACAATGCCAATATTTATTCTGGCAACTGGGTTGACATTTAGAGAATGCGTCTGGGTTAAGCTAAGCTAAAATGTCTGTTCCTGAACCAAGTCTCCTTTACCATAATGTAGAAATATAGCGGTGGAGAACAGCGCTGCTCTTAACCCTCACAGTAAATCCCTTCGACTGAAAGGAGGTGGCCTCTGCTAAAACATCATTACTAATTATGCTTCTCCAAGGTGTCGCTGAGAAACACCAGAACCCACCAACTGCAGGCCACGCCACAAGATCAGAAACAAATGGCTGTAAAATTAGTGTTCTTTTCAGCTTTTCCTGGCAAAACCTTTTTGTTCACCCATGGACAAGTGGCAGTGCCAGTTCTAATGTCGTACTGATGGATGGAGAACTGCAGTGCCATCGCCTCCAGATACAGGCTAAAAACTGGAGAAATACTGAGTTCAGTCCAGCAGCTTTCTCTTTGACAAGCGTCTGACTGTACCCTGCAGTCAGCAGCTGTAGCCAGTGAGGATCTGCAGCAACACTTTATAATAACGATCATGTATAAGCCTTTAGTTAATAATGAACTCAACATCAACAAAACATTTATACATGTTTGTAAATGATTTATAAGCGCTATGTTAAAGGCCCTACGAGGACTTTTTGACTGGTTATGAAACAGTCTCAGTTCACTACCTGTGTCTCTGTATGACCGACATAAACACACCAGCTCATCAGAGACACGATTCTACATCGCTCTATTTCTATATAGTTATTCAACATACATGTTCCCGGGTCGGTACCTGTGTTTACATCATGGACGCAGTTATCCAGACTCACAGAACTTTATTTTTCTACTTATATCTTGTAGTTATGGCTGATACTGGAGCAAGACTTGCAAAAAGAAAAAAGAAAGAATTGAAGGAAAAACAGAAAAACTAAAAGGGAAAATGATCGAGTACAGGTGAAAACGTGAGTCAACATTGGTCGCTAACGAGATCTAAAAGGATTAAAAACTGATGTTTCCTCCTAGACAGGTATGTTTTATGTCTATTGCATTTATGAAATGCATTGCGAGACGTGGTTGTTCATCAATATATGAAGTTACGTCCTCTGAATACTTGGGCTGCTAACGTTAGCTAACATGCTGCT
>JAOVVB010022725.1:3164-16033 GCA_028570985.1 Heterobranchus longifilis | reverse complement strand
ACACACACACACACACACACACACACACACACACACACACACACACACACACACACACACACACACACACAGGTGTATTGTCTTAAAGTTCGAGATAATTATAATGGTCCCAAGAATATGCTGTTTCTTCGCCTAATGTTTGCGTCATAGTTTCACTTTGAATTGATTGTACTGAAAGTGAATTGACCTCAGCACTTATACACACATATACACTAATAGCATGCAATAAAATGTTTATACAATTACCTATGGAGAAGGTGATTTGTGATAATTTGTTCTCACAAGATGTAAGCAGGTGATAAACAGTTTCCTCAGGGCTGCTGAGCAGCGTTTTTGGTCAATAAACGCTGATTGTGGTCTGTCATGGTCAATATCTGCTGACTTTGATTATTAGCTGTTGTTACGGTCAATCAGCCATCACTAACATCTTCTCTGCTGTGTGAGTACATCGCCCGCCTTCACAGCTGAGAGCCTTTTATTTATTTATAATGATACTGTGTGCCTTTCCTTCCTCCTTCCATTTCTATATCTGTTGTGAGATTGTTCCTGTATTCTCGGAGGATGGATGTGCATTAGGCGGTGTTAATGAATAACATTTTTTTTCCTCCTGGCTGGGGAGAGGGAAAACAATGTCTCCAACAGTGACAAATTGGTTCCATTTTATGTATTAGATTTATAGATGTGCTATTTTTAGCCCACATTTACAGTTAGCGTTGTAGACTTCATGCTGTGCTGGGAGAAAAAAGAAAGGAGCCCTCAATGGAAATCAGCCTGTCAGTCAAACGGACAGCACAGGAAGTTAGTGTGTACCACGCTAAATGTTTGTGTTGAGAGTCCACTTTTCAAAAAGCAGCTCAGGCAAACTTATTTCATCTGGTCCTCAGCTCCACCTCATTGTTTGCTGTGCGGTGATTGTTTCTGGGAATACAGCAGCCGTTCTCCGCCACCTCTGTACTCCGCCACTTAGCTCAAGGGATTGGAGAAGCGTGATTTCAGACGAGGCGGACGATTCACCCCTCACCTCCACCCCTCTGTGCTCTTTTCCGTTCTATAGGTTGAGTCGTCCCAAATCTCTGAGCCTGTCAGTTTTCTCCTAGGCCTGCCCGCCTCCGCCTCCCGGCTTGCACCGTATTCCCTTTCTGGGAGTGGCTCAGTGCTTTGGGTCTCTGGAGACAGCGGCGTTGAGAGTGTAGGGATGCAGCATCAGGATGTGCCACAGATGCTGTCTGTGTCTGTGGGATCTTAAGCACTGTGTTATGCTAAGCTCCCTAAATATAATTAAGAATTTAATGGGAATCATGTCAAACAGTTCCCAGGGTGACTCTCACTGCAGAGAATCTAACTAAATTCAGTATGTGTCTGCTGCTCCCTTATCCCCTCTCCATCCTCACCCGCTCCATACCTCTTTTTCTCCCCCCTCCCCTCCTCCTCTTTCTGTGTACTCCTGCCTTTTTTCAGCCCCCTACTCCAAGCCTGTGGTGACTCTGGAGTCTGAATCCAACCTGCGACCAGGTGATGAGGTGGCCCTGACTTGTGTGGCCTATGGTGGTTATCCTGAAGCTGGCGTGATATGGCAGGATGGGGGCGGGCGCAACCTGACGGACAATATCACCACTTCATTGGTGGCCAATGAGGAAGGGCTGTTCGCGATGACCAGCGTGCTGACGGTTGTGCTGGAGCCCAACAGCACCTACAGCTGCGGGTTGATCAATCCACTGCTGGGCGAGGAGGGCTACGCCTTTGTCACCATCACAGGTGGGTCTCCATCTGTTTCTCTTCTGTACGTCGTCACCAGTGAAGTAAACAAGCTAATATTCCTGCAATGTTACCGGCTCAGTCTAATCTGGTTTTCAGTCATGCATAAGCAGAGTTTCTTATTAAAGTCTGCTTTTGTGAATCAATCCATCAGTCAAATTGTTCGCTGTGGAGGCTCAACTTTTTTCTTTGTCTTTCTGAGTCTCGTCCTGCTAAAAGTAACAGTTCAGCTCCAACGAAATGAATGAGTAATAATGAAATGTCCAATTATGGTTCAATAAGCATAACCAATCAGTTCTTGTGCATTGTTAAATTACATCAGTGGGTGCTCATTTCCCTGAGAATAGTCAAATAGGTATTCATCACATATTTCAAAAGGCAATACAGTAATAAAAGATTGTGTTAGATTCAGTGATTGGTCTCCAAACAGTGGAATTGCAGCTACCGTGTTCATCACGTGACGCCATTGAGCCCAAAAATACTGTTTCCCAGAGACCTGGTGAACGGGACGTCTGTAAATCAGTGGATACATTTATTTGAGCATCACAATCCTTGCCAAATGACTCGTTTCGCTATCGGAATTTGAGCCATTCGGTCTGATAACATTTGGAAAGTGTAGAAGAACAGCACAATGAAATGTTTTAATCCCCATTCAAGTTAGCTGCAGAGATAAACCGGAAGTAGCCGCCTGCTCTATGGGCCCAACATACGAGTATTTCAGATGCGGCAGTTGAACTTTTTTGGCTTTAGGCGCCACTGAGCAACTTTCATAGGAATGCACAGGGGCCCACCTCCAATGCTGTAGTTCTCTTTATACACCCATGGTCTTCCTCTGATTGTCTGATGTAATCTTGAGCTGTGTGTGACAGGTCTAATGGTCTCCTCAGCCCGCCCACCATCACCACCCACCGCCCACGTCCCCTGCCCCTGCTGGTGTACTATATGTGTTAAGTGCAAGGAGAGTGCCGTGTAAGGTGGGCCAAGGCTGGGTCTCTAATGGGAGCAGCACTGTGTGAAATGGCTCATAAATAAGTAGAGGTGGCCTGAGCCCGCTCCCCGGGCTGGAGCTGGTGCAGGAGCTCGGGCTGTTGAGGCGGAGGTCGAGGCAGAGGTCAGCGAGTGCTGCTCCACTGGGCTGGGAAATGACTGTGCTGTCTGGAAACAGGATGGCCGATTGGCAAGGCAGGCTTGCTGGACGGCTGAGGGAGGGTGGCCTTTCAACAGTTTGGTGGCCTCTTTGAAAACAGCGCAGATAACCAGTCAGAGGGACCGTTGGGGGAAAGGTATTAAACACATGGTGAGAATGAAATATGACTGTAAGGGAACTGTGGTAAAATAGTCTGTGGCTGCTATTACCCTTCGACCTTTGCCAGATTGATGCACTATTTCAGGTTTGGTTGAAATAGATATGATCGTTTCACCGTTTAATGGCAGCTTTTCTCCTGTGTCCCCTCGACAAACGAAACTCTCATTCTGAAAAATGTTGATTAAGTCATCTGGATTGGCCGTTTGTCTTTTTTCAGGAGGGTAAATCCATGTGAAACATTGACAATGACGTTTCCAATTTTTCCTTTTTCTTTTATTTAGCCCCATAGAACTTAAAACCATACACTTTAAGCCAGACCTTTTAACTTTACAAGTTGGTTCCCTAATCGTGGACATTTTTACATGTCAGCATCAGTGGCGTAGCCAGAAACACTTCGTTATGTACCAAAGTCAAACTATTAGATGACTTCACAGTGCAAGACATGGAGGCTTGGTTTTTAGGGATGCAATAAAGGCATCATAGTCCAATGCTGCTGTCATCTGTCTCTGGAATAAAAAGTAGCGACAACCAGTTAAGACTACTTGTCAGTGCCCTGCTGTGCCATGAACAACAGGCGTTCCACCGTGCACCTAGTCATAGCCAGTGTAACAATTGCTCTTAGTGGGTGAATCATTACAGGAAAAGGACAAGAGTCCAAACTCTCTGTGAGTGATGGATTGGCAGCATGCTCCTTCCTTTTTATGTGCTGCACAAAAACTGTCCGTCTTCTACTGTAACCACATAACATGTGCACTGTTTTACTTCAACAAGAAACATCTTGCATTGCCTTATCGGTCCGTGATTGTACAGAATGGTCTGCCAGCTTACTGCATTTACCAGCAGGAGCTGACTTGGTCCTGGTCCTGCTTCAGATGACACTGAACTGGCTGTCTTTGAGAATGCTACTCATTTCCTTCGTGGTGTGGAGAACTTCTCCTTCGTCTTGAGAGAGATTTTACTTCAGCGGCAGGAAAACTTGAAATTCTGCGTTCAGCTGATCACGAATGGAACTAACAAAAGACTGGATGACGTTATTAGAGAAGTGCAGGAGCGGAAGACCAGCGTGGAATTCACCCAAGATAAGTTTGAAGAGTTGAGAATTGGATACGAGGAGATTGAAACAGAGATAGTCGTTTGAAAATGACAATGAACTCGAAGCAGGAAATGGATAGGATGTTTACCAAGTTGGACGACATTGAAAATCAGTGCAGCAGCAGGAGGACAAACATTTTAATTGATGGGATTGCAGACGAGAAAGGAGAGAACGAGAGAGAATCAGAGAAGAAGGTGACTGTAAGCCTTTTCTAGCTGATGGTTATAGGCCGCAGCTCTAATGTGAAGTATTTGGATAGGATACGTGAGACTCTAGATATAGTGACAGATGAGAGTAAGGATATCTTCCTTCCTTCTGACCTGAATATTGACTGGTTTCCTAAGAAAGTGTCCATTACATGAGAAGCTGATTTCTGTGGCGGATGTTTGCAATCTTACCCAGGTTGTGACTCGACATACAACCCACAATTATCTATGCACCAGTTAAAAGAGACAGATACTGGATATAGCTACAATGAGTAGTCGATTAATTGATTAAAAAAAATATCTGCAAATATTTTGATAATCAAATAATAATAGTAGTAATTTTTTCAGCAAATAGGCCAAACATTTGCTGTTTCTACCTTCTTAAATGTGAGGATTTGATGCTTTTCTTTGTCATACATGATAATAAACTGACTATCTTTGGATTTTGAACAGTTTGTTCAGACAAAACACTTGGTCTTTGGGAAATTATAACAGCCATTTCACTATTTTTTGGCATTTTATCGAATACTGCAAGGATCAAATTCAATATTAGAGCAGTTTATATCGGCTTTGATTGTCGTCTCCTTTAATCAGAGTGGCATGGTCCTGCTGTTCCTCTAAAAATAAAGGAATCAGTCTGAACAGATCCAGTCAAAGAAAGTGCCCAAGAGCAAAATGGACTGAAAAAGAGACATCCTGCCAAAAAGCAATGGAGTTATTGAAGTGTGATAAAGTAAAGATTGAAAGAGGGCGGGCAACAGGAGCAAATCCACAAATAAACTGGGGAAAACCCTTAATTAAAAGAATGGTGATCATGATTTTCAGCAATTGGGTGTACATGAATAAGAGTAATTTCTCTGTAGGAGCACCAGCACAGCTTGATGATGGCCCAAGTTGTTAGTAAACACACACAAGATTTACAGTATTTTGTGTGCCGCGATACAAGGGGGCTTGTTTGAAATGAAAATGTATTTGCATTTGTTTACAACAGCTGGTGTGTGCTTAACAGCTTCTGTAATTAATTTTGACCCAGCAGAACTCTTCTGCTGGAGTAGCAGAGTGTGGAGTGTGCCGAGCTCCAGTTGATATAAGGGAACACACTTGCTGTATACACTTACAAACACAGCACACTGCACACCACACTCAGGAAGAGCAGAATCCTATTATAACAATGGGTGAAATCTGCTTAAAATTCTAAATGGACTATGAGAGTGAAAAAAAAACAGAGTAAGAAAATGGAGAGTAAAAAAAGAGAGAGAGATGGGGGAGGTAGAGAATGAACAAGCATGTTAAAATTTCACACTCTCCCCAATCTCTGATTGAAAAATTGCAAGAGTAATACAAATCTCCCCCAGGCAGAACAGGAGTTTGACAAGGTTAATTTTGAGAAAATGAACCCTTTACCCGCACTGAGCAGAGCACTATGTGGGCTGGCATGAGCTCCTCTTTGAGCGTCTGTGTTAAGTCATCCATGTTATTCTAACCTCTTTTATAGTCACCACCAATTTAACTACCTCACCAGAAGCATCCAGGCTGTCAATAACATATGCACACGCCACATGCACACTATTATCACGCATCTCAGGGACAGTTATTTTTGTAAACACGCCCTGTGGAGTGCTGGTCAGTTTTTAAGCCGAGCTTTGGAATAAGCAGTGTTTTTGTGTTGCTGGGATATTGATAGATTTTGCAGAGTGCAGCAAGGCTTAGTTGCGGGGAGACCCATAGGAACAGCTGGTATTAATGAACAGTCAAATGATGGAAAGGAGCAGCTTCGGTCCTCAAATGAACCGTGGCCTGTCTGCTTGCCCTGCCAGCATGCTTGTGTACCATCCCCCCTCCTCCCTCTCCTCCTCCTCCACCTGTCTCACACTCCCAGCTACATTCTGACCACTTTGTTCTACTCACAAAAAAAAAAAAAAAAAAAGAAGAAGAATGTTTTTGGAGTTTTAGGGGATCAATAGTCTATATCCTATCATTTTTTTACTGATCCCTTTCTGAGCTTTCGCTGTGTATCCCATCTACTGGAGCTGTGTGATTGCTGCAGTGTGTTGTCTGATGGCGGGGTTTCAGGGCCTGTCACTGAACACCCCCTCCAGCACCACCCCCACTCCGTCTGCTTGCTCTCTCAATGAGGATGGCGCCATTTCCCCGGCATCACTCTGCTGGCACAGCATTTACAGTGAACAGTGTGCGGATGGAGATATATAGAGTGGGGAAAGGAAGGAGACAGAGAGATGAGGCAGGGAGATAGAGAGAGGGAGCTGGGGAGACAGGGTTAGGAGGGGTGAGAAGTGGATGACAGAAAGCAAGATGGAGACAAAAACGTTTGCTGAGCTCAGAGTTGTGGCACTACGGCCTGACAGGCAGGAGATGGACTCGCTGAAGGGGAGGGAGATCACCCCACATGGTGTGGAAGGCTTTTTGCTGAATTTTACTATCTAGCTGGCATTCTCTGGCCTTCACTTGGCAACACTGTGGCTCAGCGGTTAGCACTGTTGCTTCACAGAAAGAGGATCCCAGATTTCCTTCCCAGTCCCAGTCCTGTCTGTGTGGCATTGGCTTGCTTTCCCCGTGTTTGTGTGGGTTTCTTGGTTTCCTCACACATTCAAATTCCCTATAGTATATATATATAATTTATAATCCCTATAGTAAGATTTGCAGATTAATTTATAATGAACCCATGAAATAAAGACAGCTAATGCTAGTTAAAACTAGGGCTGTGGTGATAACCGCAATATTGCAACCGCCACAATTGCCGCAATCATGTTCACATTTTTCAGACCTTTCTTGTTTTACACTTCAGTGCATGTGTATTGAATGTTAAATTAATTCAGAATGAAAAGAAGAGTTAAGAGTGTAATTTACAGGTAAACAAAAGGGGGCATTTAACAAATAATTGAATCGCTCCGTCTAAAGGCTGCTTGAAAGCAGCGGGGATGAGGAGTTGGTCTCCAGGTTGTTTTTTTAATTGGCACATCTGGGTGAAGCCGTCAGATGTGTGTTAGCATGTTGGATGCGTTTCCATTCACATCCAGTACAACAGTGGAGCAGCGCAGACACACCGTCTTCGTCTTATATACAGCTCTCTGTCCGTTGCTGCTGTAACTGACCAGGAACCTGCAGGCGGGTCTTCCAGCTCTTCATTTGTGCTTGCCATAGAGCGACTGACTTGCATACCAATCCA
Source organism: Heterobranchus longifilis (assembly GCA_028570985.1). NCBI lineage: Eukaryota > Metazoa > Chordata > Actinopteri > Siluriformes > Clariidae > Heterobranchus > Heterobranchus longifilis. The sequence continues at coordinate 8,486 of JAOVVB010022725.1, read as the reverse complement.
CTTATTGTGCTAACCTCAGCCCCTGTCGCCAACAGCCAACAGCTACTGAGTGTCCGGGCAGAACTTGTGCTTGTGAAATTTGGTTCCACATTATGTCCATTAATCTACACACCATAGTAGATATGAAATAATACTGCATATCATGCTGTTGATCACCGTAGGGGAAATTCCTTCACCGTGACAGCCCTAGTTAGACTCTCTTTTCTAGTATGTAAACTAAACTTGACATCCAATGGGAATCAATGCTATGAAACTGCTGTTGGTGTGTCTTGTCTATAGGTGGCACAACTGGACGAAATTGTCTGGGCCATGTTTTTGTTGCTGTGCATCAACAACACTGTGTCCTTGTTTGTTTTAACCAGCTGTCATGGACCCTTAGCCAGCCCGGATTTGCTGCTTGTATTAATCTCCCCTGAATCTATGAGAGTACACACTCTCTAAAGGATTGCCCAATTCAGTCAACTTCATCAAAGGCCCTTGTGCAGGAATAAACATGATCGCTCATTCAATGTTTATTCCCTTGTGCAGGAGTGAACATACACATGGTTGCTGAGACTCACTATGTACTTTCCTCCATGTCTTTGAGACCACATTCTAACATTTCCTCAGTTTTCTGTCAGAACCTTCCAGTTTCCTTCAGACCTTCCAGAGTCTTTTCTAAGGTGACTTATTCTACTCCACTGTTTTTGTGGGTCATATTTCCCCAAGGAGACTGTTTGTTACTGTATGATTGCATGATAAACCAACCTTCACTGGGTAAATCAAGGTTAAAAAACATCTTTAATTGCTATATAAACATTGACCTTTGCTGCGAAGATGGAATCTAACAGTAGTGCTAATGATAGGTAGTGCTGTGTGAGAGCATTCAACTATTCATTACACCGTTTTTCTTCATTATTTGTGCAAGCTTGCTTTCTTGCCACTATTTTCCTGACTGTTATTATGTCTTGAGCGCTTGATCCTAACATCACATTGCCATTTAAATAGCTACCTGCTATGCTTACTCCTGCCATAAAGCACTCATTACTGTATCGCTGTCCCTCAGTAGGTTTACATGGACTGTAAAATCCCACTCATAATAAGAATAATTGCTAGTCTGGGAACCAGCCCTATCTGCTAAATTCATGTTTCATTCACATGCATATCGTTCTGGCCTCTGGCATTCAAACACATTTCCAATCGACTAAAAACTTGTAGATCCAATCACAACCTTTTATCTCATATGGGGCGGATTTAAGACGATGACTGACAGAGGACCGTCATGCTAGAATGTAGTTAGGTAATATCCGTCCAGCACAACGCACCGGGCACAAAGACCAAACTGTCAAACTAGGCAGTGCTGAATCAGAATCATTTTTATTGCCAAGTAGTTTTCATGTACAAGGAATGTGACTTGATGTCACAGTGCACAACAAGAAACAACACAAACAAAATATACATAAAACAAAAATAGAACCAAAAAAAAAACAAGACAAAAGCAAAAATATGTACAAGTGAGAAGAAAGCTCCAAAGACAGGAATCGTGAATAACTCCAAAATATAAATAATAAATAATATTACAGTAGGAATATGTAGACAGTACGTTCTGTATGAGAGCTGCATAGTTTAGAGGATATATAGATATATATATACAGGGAATATTGGCAGGAATGTGCAAGTGTTCTCAGTATAGACGGTATATTAATGTGCTAGTAAACCGATAAAAAATAGAAATAAAATAAAGTAAGATTGCGTTAATGTAACGCATCGTGTTATGAGTTGAGTACTCCGGTGTGCAGAGATTATAAAGTGCAGAAGTTTGCAAGTGTGCAAAGTTTACAGATGAGCAATGAACAAGTAGTGATCTTGAGTGGAACTTAGGCACAAAACCTGTCTGCAGACAGACAGACAGACAGACAGACAGACAGACAGACAGACAGACAGACATGTGTACACACGGTACTCAAATCTGTTTCTGTGGTGGTTCCTGCTATGGTCTCCAGGACCACATTTTGCCATTATGACACAAGGACTGTACAATTAATCTGGATTTTATCAAAATCGCAATATGGAGTCGTGCAGTAACCAAATCGCTGGAGGCACAATATTTGTTAAAGGCAAAATATGTGTCAAAATCCCATTCTGAAGTATTCAAGTATGCAAAAATGATCATTCCCTCAAATATCGTGAATCATATCGCAATATCGGTCAAAATAAGCGCAATTAGATATATTTTTCTCTGAATTTTTCAGCCCTAGATGACGCACGCACAGACTCACAAGGTGAATATCAGCGTCTCTGTCGGTAAATATCAGTGTGTTGTCATGATGTTCCAGCAGAAAATCAAAAGCTTTCAGCTCATTTTCTGCCTGAAAACAGACGAGATGTGTCCATTCACACAATAACGCTGCGTTTCACTGAGAGCATCAAGCTAACCAAGTAAATATGTACCAAACACAAACAACCATCAGAACAGCAGTTCAGGGATGGAGCAGTACAGTCAGTGTCTCTTTCTCTGATTTTGTTGTAAAAACACAAAAAAAACACACCTAAAATGTTTTTCGCTATAGTGATGTACTTTCAGCATTTAATATTTAGTTTTGGTGTTGTGTTATTTTTTTTCCAGTGTCCCATTTGCCAAATCCTGCAAGACGTGCCGTCATGTTGAATCTTTTCAGCACAGCTACAAAGTAGAAAATGTTTCATCACTCTTACACATCACTGGTGAGCATCAGGTTTTGCTGCAGAATCGAAGAGTAAGTTCTTTGAACCACTGTTGTACACCAGGTTCAACAGCCATGCAGGGAGAAATCTATCACAGGAGCATTTCTACCTACAGCAGCTACAGGAAATAGACCAGAATGCAATGTACTTGCAATGTTCCGAGTCAGGGCAACTCTTGCTTTTGAAATCTGAAAGAACTGCCTGTCTGCTATTTCGATCACACTTTCCAACTAAATCCTGCAGCTGACTCGATCTGGATGTTTTTGGCAGACGAGACAAAAAAGGGGAAATTTGCAGGTAATTCTTAGACTTAATAAGCAGGAAAACACCACAAATTCAGCTGCAATTACAAACTACATAATGGATTTATTGACCTTGTGATTTTGCGTTAAAGGATCATTTACAGGCAGGATTTGTTTTCCATTAATTTCTGTACAATATGAAAATCAATTATTGAAACTTGCTTGAGTTGTAGAGTCCACCACAGTCCATCAAGTCTGCATTAATTTTTGTGAGTTACATTATCATGAGGCACTTTGGATTTGAATCATTTTCTAGGGCTTAAAATCCACACTGATTTTACATTCTAGCTTTCATACTTTTGCCAGTACGGCCATGAAGTTGGCATTAAATGTCACTGAGTTGTATTAAAAAAGGTCTTTAAAAGTCTTTTAATTTAACTTGGAGAACCCTGGGGGTACCCTGTCGTAGCTGTTTGTTGCAGGTCTTTGAGTTTGACTGGTATAAGAGAGCTTTTGTCTGCAGTTTGAGAGATGTGATGTCAGTGATACAACGATAAAGCACTAAGTTGTCATTCCAATCACACCGCTGCCTTCTGCAAGAGACACGCTGCTTCTTTTTTTTTATTTTTCAGTCTCGCAAGCGTGTTTACCTCTGCCTGAAGAAAGTTGAGAGCAAAACTGGGTCATGGATAAGTGCTGCTATATTTGTCAAAGGAATCAAACTTGCAGGGACAATTCTTGCCCATCATGTCCAGAGCTTTGTGCGTGACCTGATAATCACCTCCCGGCCACAGTTTTTGTGAACAATGCACCGGTGCTACAGCAGTGGCGCCCGTTTAATCCATAACTTATTCTGCTCTCACAGCAGGTTGCAGTGAAAGAAAAAAAAAAGTACATCTCACCGTTTCCTCTCCTGTTATTGAATGAAGAGAACCATTTTTTAAAAAACGGGGTTACAGAAAATACACACGGGTCCAAAAAGTATGTTTTGTGAAATGGTTGCAGCTCAGTCGCAAACATATTGAATCGCATCCATCAGGGACGCTGGACGTCAGTCAGAGAGAGAAAAGTCTCTATAATGACAATCTGAATGGCCAACAACATTTTTACTCCACTTTCAGAACGTTTTACACGACAACAGACATTTCGCAGGGATTTCCACAAGATACAGCACAGAAATGTGTGAAATAAACACGACCTCTTAACACTGAATCACGTGGTGGTGTCACATATTGTGTTACAATCACATGTTCCCACCACGGTTAAAATGCACGACAAAAGAACATCTACACTTCTGTAAGTTTCAGTAGGTTTAGAAACAAAACATCATGGTTTGGATTACTTACCACATGCTGGTAGGCTGAGAAAAAAACACCAACATTTCAGTGACTTCCTTTAGGTTTTGGCAGTGAAATCATCTGTATCTGTAGAAAACTGCTCTTTAAAATGTCACTGATTCTTTTTTTAAAAAAGGTGCCTTTTGTGTTTAGTTCAATTTGTTCAATAAAATGTCAGAAATAACTTCCTTTCATTTTTTTTTCAACAAGCAGTTTGTTGTATTTTAGCAGCATACTGAAAGCTTGTATGACTTATCGTTATTTATCATATGTAATATTGTTATCGCAATATTCAACGTTATCGCATATTTTCCTCATATCGTGCAGCCCTATATAGTATACAGTTTAGAGAATATTATAGATCCATAGTTGGCTGATGAACAACTGTTTTATAGACTTTTTACACAAAACAAAAACAAATGATTTGCAACCTTTTTGCTTTGATTTACTACTTTAACTTCAATAGAAACTGTTGACTGAAAGAATAAAATAAAAAAGCAATTATTCAGCATATATCCTGTCATTACTAATGTTGGTGGTCCAGGTAAAATATTCATTTAAAGCAATAAATAATGTGTTAAAGTGAACAAATGCTTGACAACTCTGATGAGAATAACTATTTTACTGAATGCATTCATTTGTGTATTTGTATCATTACTTTTATGTCTTTAAATGTAAAATCAGATGCTAAAGATACTAAATATCTGGCGAATAGAATGCAGAAATCTTAAATTATTGTAAATACAAAACATGACCACAAAATAACAATGTGTTCGGTACTATAGACACTCAAATGAGTACTTGCCAAAGGTTTCACTTACAATAAATAGCAGGAAAATATGTATTTTTTCACAAATGTGTGGTTGCGCCACCTGACATTTTTTGGGTGGTGAAGTTAAAAAATACTGTTAAAAAATGAATTTTAAGTTATTTAACAAATTAGACTTATTTAAACACATCGTCCAAGACACAGAAATGTGCATTGCATTCATTTTGAAAATATTTTGTAAAATTACGTTTTTAGAAGCCTTAACTGTATT
>JAOVVB010022709.1:0-16034 GCA_028570985.1 Heterobranchus longifilis | reverse complement strand
TGTGTGTGTGTGTGTGTGGGTGTGTGTGAGAGAGAGAGAGAGAGAGAGAGAGAGAGAGAGAGAGAGAGAGAGAGAGAGAGAACGAGAGAGAGAGAGAAAACACAGTCCTGTGTCATGTGATCTGTGCCAAGACAACGGAAATATCCATTGATGTTAAATCAACCAATCATATCGCAGGCGGGAATTTGAAACATTCATCTCAACCAATCAGCATCGCTGGAGCATCGGCGGCGGCGTTTGCCAAGGAGTTAACGCAGCCACATTGCTTTGTAGCATTTCCACGCTATATATATTCTGTTTTATTGCAAACCAGGACATAATAATTCTGTAAAGGCTCGTTAAAGAAAATAAGCAGTCGCGTCTGAAGGACACCAAACCGAAGCGGTAAGTGTGAAACGGCTAACACCAGGGCTTGTAGCTACGTTATCTTCACCGATACAAGCTAACGTTAGCTAGCGTTAGCAAATACCGGTGGCAATAGAAGTGGGCTCAGTGTAATTGCTGGATGTAATACAATACGTCGTGTTGTCAGCGTGAAACAAGAACAAATGCCGTAGAAAACACACGAAATAAAGTTCTTGTTCCACCAGCCCTTGCAACAGAAAAGCATGTATTTAACTTGAATGTTAGCAAGCTATATAACGTTACTCGGTGGGGCTAACGCTAGCTAAATCCACAACCTCAGTCACTGAGCTAGGCTAACAACAAGCTGGAAAGCCATTGATCCACCCAGTTGCTTTACAATCTGGAAAATGTACGTTAATATTGAGAGATGTTTTCAGACAGACGAAACTGTACAACACACGTGTTTTATAATTTGATGAAGTGAACGCGATCTAATGTTGTAGTTCAAGGTTTTGCAAAATACGTGTTTCATATCAGACATGGAGGGAGCCACAAGCTATTATTCAAAGCTTAACACTACTGACTTCCGCTTTGCTTTAGCTCAAAGCAAACCTTTTATAATCATAAACCTGTATGTTGTGGGTTTAATGTAGCGGTAGTTTCAGCAGCTGATCTGTTTTTGGATGAAATTATACCAATAATATAACGTTACAGGGGATGGAAACAACAACACCAAGAACACTACTAATATTAATTCAATGTAATGTAACTACATGAATTATTACTTTCTTGAAACATGTTATGTAAATAACGTTGTTTCAGCCAGTGAGGATAAAACTCTATGGACATTTTTGAAGTTGTAGTTTATGGTGGTGTTGAACTAGATTGCACAATATTTTAAAGTCTTTACGTTGTTGTGTCCTGTGAATTGTTTGGTATTGAAGTATTGTTGTATTTAAATGTATCCTTTATGCATCAATTAGGAGTCATTAAAGTCACCTTGAAGCATCACATGATCTCAAGTTCATACTTTATATGTTTTATCTTTGCAGATGACAGGCTCAAATGAGTACAAGCTAAACCAGGGGCCAGAGGATGGCATCTCTGCGGTCAAGTTCAGCCCCAGCACAGCCCAATTCCTGCTGGTCTCCTCCTGGGACTGCACCGTCCGTCTCTTTGATGTCGTAGGCAACATCATGCGGATGAAGTACCAGCATGCAGCTCCAGTTCTTGACTGTGCTTTTTATGTAGGTCACAGATTTTGTTTAGGTTCCTTTTTGCCATGTCAATACTTAGAAGTCTGCTACATACATATAACATTATTCTTTTACTTGCAGGACCCAACACATTCTTGGAGTGGAGGTTTAGATGCACAATTAAAAACTCATGATTTAAACACAGACCAAGGTATGTCACAAATCTGCTGCTATGTACTAATTAATACAACATTTCAGGCAGTATCACCTAAACCTGTTGCAGATCTATATAACTATGCAATTAATTTGCTGTCTGTGTTTATTTATGCTGTTCTTTAATATTATCCTTAAACAGATACAATAGTTGGAACACATGATGCCCCCATCCGGTGTGTGGAATACTGTCCAGAGGTTAATGTGATGGTAACGGGTAGCTGGGACAGATCAGTGCGACTGTGGGACCCAAGGACACCCTGCAATGCTGGCACCTTCACCCAGCCTGAAAAGGTAGAGCAAAAGAGACACATTATAGTATAACAATTTATTTAACGTGTGCAGGAGTTTGAGTGACTTTCTTGCCGGAACACCTAAACAACAACAACAACAACAACCGTTTCTCTGTACGTGGTTTTTGTCCGAGGTTTAATTTCTAAACCTGAATGAGATGGTATTAAAGTTGCAATGACATGGCATTTTTAGAGCTTCCCGCCTTGTTAATTTGATGCCTTTTTCAAAGAAACAAGATGTTTGGGAAGGATATAACATGTAGAACGATAATTCAAAAGTATAAACCAGGGTTTATCCTGCATAGACAAAGTTTTGGCCAGTGCCAAATGAGAATAAAAATGGTAGTTCAAATCCTCTCACAATGTGTTTAATAGCAATTTATCAAACACATGCTGAAAAAGCAGAACCTAAACTTAAATACGACATCTTTGACTTTCACTAGTCAACTCTTCTCTCATCCACAACCGTAATATTTTACACATGCGGCTGGTGGTGGATAAGCCAGCTAAGATGCATTACCTGAACGCTCCACTGTGCTAAGCTATCTCTAAAGGGATCTTACTGTCCAGAGTCGGGCTGTACCAGACACTTCTGGTGATTTTAATGGTAGGATTTTTTAGTATATTTTACCGTCCAGAGTTGAGCTCTCCAGCTCTTTGGGCTGTTTAACTGCATTAGCCAGCTCCTCCTCTGGCATCTCCACGTAGCTAGTGGAACAGTAGGTGGCGGCATGCACGTTGGCTTGTAGGTCGCCAGCGAAACCAAAGAAGAAGATGGCTAGCGGAGCTTTTTGGAAGACCACCTTCGAATTGCATCAGGAAAATGCATACATTTCTGTCAAAAAAGGTAACAGACTTATTGCCTTTACTGTACACAAACCGATCATGCTTACTGTCGTGCGTAGTCACTAGTAGAAAAAGTACTTTTTTGCTTAAATTATGACATTTTCAGGGACATCTATCACTGATGCACAAAGAGGTAGCGATTAAAGATGCATTGTTTTCCAGAAGGTATTGTAATCAAATTGCATTTTGACCTATAAGAGAATTAAGACCTTGTAATTTTGTTTGTTTACTGTCAATTAGTTGTATATTACATCGATGAAGTCGTCATTTAATTGTGACTCATTCATTTCTTACATGTGTTTATGTAGGTGTTGTGTCTCCCTCTCGTCTCATCTTGTCTCTCTCGCCTTTGTGAAAGGTGTATACCCTCTCTGTGGCTGGAGATCGGCTGATCGTTGGCACAGCTGGAAGACGAGTCCTGGTTTGGGATTTGAGGAACATGGGCTACGTACAGCAAAGAAGAGAGTCCAGTCTCAAGTATCAGACTCGCTGCATTAGAGCCTTCCCCAACAAACAGGTTAACAGTTAGAATCAGCTTTTTATCAATTAAAGTGTGCACAGTTCTACTGAAAGATACAGACAACTGTTAAAACTTGTCAGATAATGTACTCCTAGAGCGTTATGTCACAGATACATATTCCTGTATCTTCCTGTGTAAAGAGGATTGATGGTAACTTAATATTTTCTTTCTTGGCTTCAGGGCTATGTCTTGAGTTCAATCGAGGGCCGTGTAGCTGTGGAGTACCTCGACCCGAGCCAGGAGTTTCAGAAGAAGAAATATGCCTTCAAGTGCCACAGGCTGAAGGAGGAGGGGATCGAGCATGTTTATCCTGTCAATGCCATCTCATTTCACAGTATTCATAACACCTTTGCCACAGGTAAGAAGACTGGTGAATTAGTACTTGAGAAAATGTAATTAGTTATTACATCTTTTTACAGTGCAATAAGTATTACTCAAGCAATTACCTCCGGTACGCCCCTATATTGTTCTCCCACTACTTACTGCTACTTACTGTCTTGGCACTATGTGAGTGATGACATGCTGTGTGAGTGATGTGTGTATTTTGTGAGTGGTGAGTGTTTATCCTGGTTGTCTTGTTTTTTTTGTTTTGTTTTTAACTGCACTGATGAGGAGGAGCACTCCTCATCTAATTTCATTGTATCTTGTACAATGACAATAAAGCTTTTATTCTATTCTAGTACTTGACAAAAGACAATTTGATTCAGGGTTCATACAAAGTCTTGAAAGTTTGTAAAATATTCTTGAATTCAAATATACTCCTTAAAAATGCTTGATTTTCAACATAATCTGGTGTTTCATCGACACAATCACTCAAAAAAACTTCTGGTGTCACACGATCGGTCATGGGCGCCGAAATGAAAAGGGGACAATATTTGTGGCTGTGCTTTTAGTTGTTAAAAATACATTCATCCTCTTAATTATTTGGTATTGAGATTTAACATACAGTGGAGGAGAATGCTCACATTTTTTTTACTTAATCTGCTCTTGCTCTGCGAGTGTTCTTACAGGCACTCTGTGAAATATAGATACGAAATAAATAGGAAATAACAAAACCCAATTAAAACAGAATGTGTTTGAAAAGTGCTTGAATTTTACTCTTAAAAAGCTGTACGAACCCCTTGTTTCCTCTGTTTGTCTCTGTGATGGGGCAATTTGTTTTCATAAAGCTATGACCTTTAGCATTGAGCTTTCCAAGGTTGCATGAGGAACAAACGGTTATTATAGATCCCTATCTCAGCAGTAACACGGCCTAAATCTTTTGAGGTTGACCTTGAGTCTCTCCTTCTTCCAGGTGGCTCAGACGGCTTCGTGAACATCTGGGACCCGTTCAACAAGAAGCGCCTGTGTCAGTTCCACAGGTACCCGACCAGCATCGCCTCACTGGCCTTCAATAACGACGGCACCATGCTCGCAATCGCCTCCTCCTACATGCACGAGAAGGGAGACATGAGCCACCCAGAGGACGCCATCTTCATCCGCCAAGTCACAGACGCCGAGACGAAACCCAAGTGAGTTTTCCTCTCACCTCTTGTGTGTCCTCGCTATGACAGTTGGCCGCTCACTGAATCTGTGAGTACCTGCATTTACAAGGAGCACGTCCAGCTGCAGCATATGCTGATCTGTATCTCTGTCCGTCCACTTTTCAATATCCGACAGTTGAAAGATAGACAGATGAGAAGTTGAAAACCCGCCCACCAGTTTGTGTGTCTCTGCCGTCACTCAGTGACCAGACACATGGAAACCTGCTGTACACTGTAATGCAATCCACTACAATAGGCCTGTAATAAATACCACCTTTGTGAAACTAAATCAATGTTTGACCAGGAACTATAATAATACCTTTTAAAAATGTATGAATGTTGGTATTAGGGATGTTAATAATTAACCATTCAACTGTTAATCGACAATAAGACTTTCGTGCGATTAATACAGTTAAACAGTTAAAAACAATATTATTAAATACAATTTTTTTTTTTTATTAAAAAAAATTGCATGGTAAAAGGAAAAAAGGGTATACAATCTATTTCTTAAAGTTGAGATGAAACGGAAGTTAAAGCGTCTAGCTTCTGTGCTGTGACATATTTCCCATCTGAACGCCAAATCAAATCCTTCCTCGAGTATGGACGGAGCTGCATGTGTCAACGACAATGCACCAAACATTGTGGCTGTGCGACCGGTGGAAGCCGGCAGCTGTCTGCGGATGCTGAACACGGAGCATGCCGAGCCTCCCGGACGGGTGAACAACTCTGTTGTCTGCTTGTCGGTTGCAGGGATGGGCAGTTTAAGCAAAAATACTATTCGATATTCACTGGGAACTCCCTCTGCCTGACATAAACACAACCGCAGCACGAGTCACACAGAAACTCCCAGGAGACGTTTGCATGCATCCACGCACACACTTCATATATTTCTATCCGAACCCAACAGGCATTCTGTTTCTTTATGTCCAAACTGATCCGTTAACTTTATGTTAACGTAACGTCCTCCTGTCTAGAGTGTGGTTCGCCCACTTCTGTTCATGTCTGTCTCTTTGTGAAGACCAAAAATTTATTTTTTTCTGTAATATCGGTACAAAATGCTGCCACTTATGTCACACAATAGCAACTTTGGAATAAATGACCTCTTCTGATTTTGATGCAAGTGTAATAACCTTCTAAAACTGCAGATTATTTTAGCAGATGTTTGTTTTAGACTGTTTTGAACCTCAAAAAAAAAAAAAACAGTATTCAGTGAATGGGACATCACTTCACTCCATCCAGTGATTGAATCCGTTCTCTCCTGTTTTTGGTTTACAGATCAACTTAAGTCCACCTTGGAATGGTTCTGTATGAAGCCTTTATCACATTTGGGTTATCTGCTGGCATCCAGTGTACCATCACCATATTGTTTGCCGTCATTTCTTTCCATTCCAAAAACATCTTTCTTGTAAGTAATGTTTGTCCAAACGTTTCTTCTCTTTTGTTCCTTTTGTTAAATATTTCATTGTTTCATGTATGTTCTGACAACCATATTGTTTTTCTTGACTAAAACTGATTTTATATATACCCTTTTGACATTTTGGACTCTTCAAATATGTTGTTACATTTAAAATCACACTGATGCTGTCCTTGGGTCAGTCTGGTAACACAGTTTGATACTTTGACAGTACAATAAAACATTTTTATCTCAAGTTTTGTCACGTGTACTACCTGTGGGGGAAAAAAAACAGAAATACTAGGAATGTGTCGGGGCAGAAGAGACTGTTCTCTTGATGATGTGTTGAGGGAAAGCGATGATCTGCTCGTCTTGCCGAGGGCTCCACTTGCCCCAGACAGTGACCTGTGTTGATAGACATCAGAGGTCTGCGGCCTAAACCACAGCTTGCTTTATTATTGGGTAAAATTGGGAGAAAACAACTAAACTGGATGACCTGGCTGCATTTGGCAGACGCAGGGAAAAAACAGCTGACGCAAAAATAAAATGATCATTTCTAGATTTCTCTTATTTCTCTTATCAGCTGAGTATCAGAGTGGAAGCACTCTGTAGACCTGAGTGTTATCCACAGGGTTCATACAAAATCTTGTAGAAAGTTTGGAAAATGCTTCATTTTAACTTGTGGTTTAAAGGTAAGGATATTTTAAATGAAACAATCCCGTCGTCATATTTGTTTGTTGTCTCCTGCAATTCTGTAAACGTCAATTTAGAAGTGATGATTTTACTCTTCAAAAACTCTTTGAACCTTGTATCCATTTTTATGATTTCACTGCACAACTGGATAGTTTTTAATTCATTTATTGATAAATATATACAGAAAAAAAGTTTAATGCATTAACATTTTTCAAATTTTATTTTAGAAGCATGTGTCCTTGAAATCCTTGAAAGTTTGTGAATTTTAGGGGAATAAATCAAGGCCATGAAAGTTTTTGAAAAAAGACAAGGCACTGAAAGTGCTTGAATTGATATATTTTGTGCAAGAATAGAAATGAAAGTTATTTTTTTAATTTAATGTTAGTAAATACTGTATGCTGTCTGCATGTGTCTCCTGCAGTTAGTTTCACACGCCAGCCTGCTAATTCTCATTATAAAAATTCTCAGAGTTGTAACTGTAATTTACCTTGATCCGTATCTCAAACTTCAGTGTTGAGGTCCTTGAATTTGAGGGAATTGGGCCTGAAAAGTCCTTGAATTTGATGTTTAAGAAGTTGTGGGACCCCTGCAGAAGATAAAGTGTGATAGCAGAGATGTTTCAGATGGGTAATACCTTTTTCATCATTATCTCTGAATGTATCTGCTGCTGTTTAGCAAGTTGTTACACTGGTGACAGTCAGATGCGACGCAGACCTTTTTAATGCAGTATTCAGCATTATATAAACGGGAACAGTGAACACAGAGCAGTGCCCTGCAAAACTGTAAGTGGTGTCTTTTTCCCTCCGTTCAGATTTTCAATTGCAACTAATGCAATTTCTGAAGCCCTTCAGCCAAAGCAGCAGAGAAGATATAGATGTCAATTATTCTATTTAAGAGCTCCAATTTTTTCTAATGGCTCTATCTGCTTCTGCGGTATCCTGGAAATGATTAGTTCGGATTGGTTAAATGATGTAACTAATTCCCATGATTGTCGATAATGAGTCCATCTTTGACGTTAGATTATGACTGCAGCTTAATATGAAATGGCATTCATTTTGGACATAATTACTGCCCATGTAGCAGGCGGAGAATGGCCGGGGGTTTGTTGTTGGGGGGGCTCCAGCGAATTACCTTGTTTCCTGTCATCTTTGCCTTCCGCTAAATTGGAAAATTGAGTTCTTTGAGTGTGCATTAAAACTGTTAAGGTTTTCTTGTCTGTATTGTTGGTAGCTGCTTTATAGGAAAAAGTAATTTAGCAGCCAATTTGTCAGGTACATTTAAGCAATTTGTATTTTTTTTTTTTTGCAACCTAAACACACAGTTTGCCGTTTCAAATGAAGCCCCTTTTTATTCATGATTTATTAAGGCCCATAACTTAACAAATTGCAGCTGATAAATCTGTTGCATTATCTATCAGCATCTTCCTCCAAGCTCGTCTCCACAGATCTGTCCAGGGTTTTTTTTCTCTTTTGTTCCTTCAGCAAAAGCCCAGTTAACCACATCTGTGGTTGTGTGGCCAGGCTCTGGTTTCCAACCGCTGAAGTGTTGCAGACAGTTTGGCTCTACATGAAACCGTTACATGACAATTAAAATGGGTGATTGTGCTCCAACAGCCTGTCATGTGCATTTAACCCAACCACAAAAGGCTCTTGTGTTCACTCAAGAGGGCACAGATGACCTTCAAACAGACACCTTATCTCTCAGGACCGGTTTCTAATATTATATCAAGCTAATGATACCATCCTTCACGAGCTGTGTTAGAAATGGGGAAATCACATGATGCATCGGGAAGATGTTGACATCATTCTGTGAAATGGTTTGTCTTCTGTTTCAAGACAGTGACACCATGCAACAATGCAGTGATAAAGATCAAGCTATTCAGCTGGTTTTTAATATGCATACAGCGGCATTATTTTATTTAACACTACCCCTATTTACACGCCAAAAATTAATTGTTTCATTGCAAGACATTCTAACCACGTTGGGACATACTTCCATAAAGATGGTGTTGAAAAAGCAGCTCTTTCTGATAATGGTCTTGTCTCAGAAAAAAAAGTTTTTTAGTGAGGCTTTAAAATGTGTTGCCATATAGTTTCTAATAAAATACTACATTTTTGTTGTAACCAATTGCTTTACACAGTAGTAATAAATCCTTTATAAATGCTATGTAGGTCAGTAATAGTAGTAACCTGCCCAGGGATGACAGACGGAAATTAGCTATTTTGCTAACTCTGGTACATTTACATTGAGGTGACAAATGAAATGTTGATTAATGGGTACTGCCCCTGGTATATAAATAAATAAAATAAAATAATAAGCCATTAAAGACATATTTTGGGTTGCCAGGTTGCAGTTTATACCTAGTGAACATCCTCCTCCAGCATATCCTGCTTTGTTTTTTTATTTTTTAAAATACAGTTAAAAGTATCAAAGCGCTTAATCCACGGAGAAATGCACACAGCCTGTATTCAGAAACTGTGCCTTTAAACGTGCCATTAGGACTCCCATATGGTTGTGATGTCACAACTATACTATATATAGGTAGATGGTGCTGCTACAGGCATTCCCTTGCTGCAATGACGGTGCAGAGAGAGAGCAGATGCAGAAGACCCTGAAACACTGACCAATCAGAGCAGACTGGGCTTTTTTGGGTGGGGGGCTTAAAGAGACAGGTGCTAAAATGGAGCTTTTTAGACAAGAGGGTGAATACAGGTATATTCAGACAGTATGAGAAAAATAATGTTTTTTTTTTTATACATTAAAGCATGTAAACATGTTCTAGTAGAAACCCAAAATAAAGATGAACCTGAAAATGTGCATATGTCCCCTTTAAGAATAATTTCATTAGTAACCCAGCTTACTTCTATTACCCCCTTGACAGAAGTAAGGTGTTGAAATGACAGCCACAATAATCAGTGTATTTTATATTCTATATGTAAGTAATTTTAGAGTGCATTTCCACTCACATTCATTTTACCACATATTTCTGCTTAAATGTAGATAAATGGAAACTGTAGATGGGAAGCTTGAATTTTCTGCAGATGATGAACATTTTCCTTGCTGTTATTCATCGAAGTTATGTATATTGTTGTCGATTATGAATGCATACACAGTGGTCTTGTTGCTAAATGGATTATTTCCAGCTCAGAATATAACAGCGCTGCCTTTCCTTTTGATTTCACATCAATATTGTTTGTAGTCCAAATGAGCTCTCTCCATCTCTGTTTCTCCCCTCCAGGCAGCATCTCATCACAAAGACAAGCCTCTCCCCCTCCCGCCAGCGCTGAGGGATCTCCCCCCTCCTCCTCCTCCAGACCGCCCCCACACAGCCGGGGCAGCCCCCGATGGACGGCTGCAGAGGCGGCCCTTACCCTGCACTCCTGGGGAGACCTCTCGAGATAAGCTCCCTCCTGCTCCCCCAAACCGGCCCCTGGCTGACTGGAACTCCCGGCCCGTCCCCAAGGCCCCCACCTCCTCTTCCTCGTCGTCCTCCTCATCTTCCTCATCCACCCAAGTCTCCAGTCTGGGAGGGGACATTCGAGCAGGTGTCAGGGAACTCTCCAACCGACACTCCCTCCCCTTGGCGCTGCCCTCCGCTCTGGACACACGCTCCGACTCGCAGAAGAACAACAGCTCCCTCAGTCTGGATCACCAGCTGGTCAGAGAAACCACAAAACACCACACACACACACGCACTCATTGGCTAACACCATTTGGCTTTATATGTATTCATTGGCTACAATTGTGAACACACAGCATTTTAGTAGTAACTGTCCACGTAGATAAATGTGGCTCCAACAGTCCAGTATACTGTACTGTATATGTGGGTGGGTTTTTAGCTCAGTCACCCACTACAGAGCCACTGTTTGATCACTTACAGTAGGGAGTAATTAAAGTAGGGCTGCACGATATGAGGAAAATATGCAATATACAATAACATTGTTGAACATTGCGATAATGATATTACTTGCGATAAATAAACAGTTTATCAGTATATCAGTTCTGCCTTTCTGCTACTTTCAGTATACTGCTAAAATACAACAAATTGCTTATTAAATATAAATAAAAAAAACAGGTTATTTCTGACATTATTTTATTGAACAATTTGAACATTGAACTGAAAACAAAAGGCACCATTAAAAAAAGAATGATAGTTGCATTTTAAAGAGCAGTTTTCTACCGATGCTCTATTTCAACTAATTTAAAAAATCTGAGTGTCTTTTGCAATATGTCGCAAGTTGATATTGCGATGACGATTAAAAAAAAAAAATATATATATATATATATATATTGTGCAGCCCTAAATTAAAGGTGTATTTATTACCTCTAATAATATTTGTAAAATCCATGTTGTTCACACTCAAATGCATTATACCGTGTACACACCGGTCGCGAATAAAACAATTTGTACGAGTGAATTACATATAAAGTCAATGTAAAGACGCGATTGGATGCGAGTTCCGGCCGGGCAACACGAATGACGCAGCGTTCATTCACTTGAGTTGAAAAATTAGAACTTCCACAGCAAACGGTGTGAGTAACTCGTGCAAATTAAGCGAGTATATTTCATTCGCGCCTGGTGTGAACACACGGTTAGAGTTACATTTTTGTTAGAATGTTAAAGGAATACTTCACCCTTAAAATGATCATTTGTATATTAATTACTCACCCTGTGTTGCCTTGAATTCTTGAAGAAAACCTTTTTCTTGCATGTCTCCATGGTGAACAGAGAAATCCAAAAACGTAGAAAATCCTTGATGAATTGAAGTTATACGAGGCCGCGTTTAACAACAGCAAAACTATATCAAAACATCCATTTACAAACTCTCACACAACTTGTGCAGTATAATCCAAGTCTCATTTATCCAGTCGAATGGTCAGTACTTTCTGAACACATGCGTCTTCGATAAAACCTTACTACTTAAAACATTTCCACATAAACAGTCTCCCGCTTGCGCGGGCGCACTACTCGTCTGGACTCGCATGGACATCATTCATTCGTCATTCATCAAGGAT
Source organism: Heterobranchus longifilis (assembly GCA_028570985.1). Taxonomy (NCBI): domain Eukaryota; kingdom Metazoa; phylum Chordata; class Actinopteri; order Siluriformes; family Clariidae; genus Heterobranchus; species Heterobranchus longifilis. Next base: position 3,996 of record JAOVVB010022709.1, on the reverse strand, counting down.
TTTATCCATTTTGGATTTTGGATTCTCCGTTCACCATGGAAGCCTGCAGGAAAAACAAATTTTCTTCAAGAATTCAAGGTAACATTATTTAGTTTATTTATTCCTTTAGAGTTAGATAAAATGTTAAATACAATGCTACATTTCGAAGCCCTTAGATTAGCTTAGCAAGGTGTTAATTAGTGAGCTTTAGAGGTGCTGGTAGGTGGATTTGTTTTTCAACCTTTGGGCAGAGCTGGGCTACCTCTTTTCCCATTTCCAGTCTTTATGCTAAGCTAAGCTAACTGGCTGCTGCTACCGGCTTCATATATTTACAGTACAGACACGAAAGTGGCATCAATCCTCTCATCTAACTTTCAACAAGAAATCGAATAAGTATATTTCCCTAAATGCTAAACTACTCCTTTAATATGATTCGCATTTGGTTTCAAGGTTTTGATTATGAAAACTTCACTTTAAAGTTTCTGACATTTAAGCTTCTGCTTTGTTTCCAGAATTTTGCCGCAATAGCCGGTCAAGATTATGACAACCCCAAAGTCAAGCCGTCTGCCTCGGCCAACGCCATCTATTCACTGGCGAGCAGGTATGTTGTACTGGCACCATGACGACATTAGAGGAGCGGAGCATCTCATCTTTGAATGAGTGATATGATTTTTGCTCACTTGCACGTCACAATACATATTTTAGGAAGCTTGTTTCCACTCAAAACATTTAGCCTTTTATATTTCAGAATTTGATATTTACAGTTGTAGTGTAAATATTCTTGGGTTGTTCGTTCCCAGACCTTCTCCAGTCCCGAGGCCAGTGACAGGAGAGGATGCACGTGACAGTGAGGAGGAGTCGGAGTACATGATCCCCTCCTCTCGCCCCGTCCTGCCCCCCGTCACGGCACCACCTGTAGGGGAGACCCCACCAGTCCCGAGGCCTCCACAGCCTCAGCCTCTATCAGCACTCCAGACACAAGCCTCCGCACTCAACTCACGGTATTCAGAACACGGCTAGATTAAATGACTCTGGTGACTGCAGTACTGTGTCTGTTATGGTGGTTGTTATATTATTGTTGTTTGTTGTTTTAGGCTGACACTGGCTGAACAAGAGGATGGACCTCAAATGTATGAAGCCATGTACAACATCCAGGCCCGGTCACAACAAGCCAGAGATTCAGGTATTTTGATTCATCAATCAGCTTAGATGAGCAGCATGAGTCACTATTTTTAATAAACCTCGATGCTGCCTGCAAGCAGACCTTTCTGTCTACCACCCTGCAAAGATTTGTCTCTGCTTTGGTGGAACGACACCCACTCCAAGCAGTCAATCTGAATTTCTGCAATCCACCCCCACCATGTGGAAAATAATACACCTGCTCTGTTGTCAGGAATGTAAATTCTATTTTTTTGGTTGTAGTTGTGACTCATCTGAATCAATTTTAGAGAATAATCTGTGTATATGAATGAACCAGGCATATGCTAAATCGGTATATATCTTTATATATAGTATTTGTTCTTTTAAACAGACTAGTAAGCTATTTTATTTTCATACCTTGACATGTTTCGACTGCTGATTTCCTGCAGTCTTCCTCAGAAGCCTCACGCGATGTTGCTGTGACGCATCTGAGCAAGACTGCAGGAAATCAGCAGTCAAGTTTGGACTAAATTAACCTTTTTGGACTATCTTTATATAGTTCTCTGTGTGTCATTTACTGTAGTGCTAATACATTGTTTTCAATTAATCCCAGACTATTCAGAGTTGCCTCCTCTGGCGATGACCAATGGTCCCAGAGACCATGCAGTCGAGGACAGGGAAGAGGAGGAGAACGGCTACGACTTCCCAAAACCCCGGCTGCCAATGCCCACGGCCCGACGGACCCTTTCAGAACTGGGGGGGTCGTCTTCCTCCTCTTCATCTTCCTCATCATGCTCATCCTCCACAGCTGCTTTCAGCCGCCTTTCTCTAGATTCGGACGCTGGAGCTGCAGCACGTAAGTATACATGCCCCTGTTGAGCCAGTGCTTGTTTTTAATACATTATAGAGACAGAGTGCAATGCGTCATAGTTCTGTAAACCACGGCCCCAGAGGGGAAAACATCGCTTCCACTGTAATGCAGCTGTATGCTGAAACACTAACAAAATGCCTGTAGCTCACTAAAACATTACATTTAAGCATGTCAAATGATTATTTTAACACCATATGTCTACCAGAGAGGACACTTTAGCTGTTAGCAAGCTAATGTTAGCAAGCTAAGGCACTAGCAAACAATACTGTATAGCTGTGCTAGATAAGAGATATCTGCTGCTAAAGCAGCACCTCTGGCTTTCAGAAAGAATGAAATAAAAGTCGAACTACCTCAATAGCTAGACACTATTAGTAAGTAGGAAATACTTTCTGCAATTTGGGTGAACTGACCCTTTAAAATATAAGCTTTTATTAAGAGAAGTGACACTTGAAAATTAAAGTTTCACATTAGTGGTGGCATATACAGTAACTAGTTGGCAAGAATGGAACATGGTGGTTCTGTTTCATAAAATGACTTGGATGTAAAAATGTATAACAGCAGCCTCTTTGTTCAGGTCCGTACTTGCCAAAAAGCAAAAACTGCTGATGAATCAGTATTTAAAGTAGTACCAAAGTCCTCTGACCTGGAGAGCAGCTTGAAAAGTCGACTAAAGGGTTTTTTTTCCCACTACCTGGTATGAAGCCAGACGTTGTACAGATTTTTCAGGAGCTCTCTAAAGTTAATTAATAATTAGGCATTGATAGATTACCATGCATTGATTGCCATACATAATTTGCTCCAGTACGTGCAATGAAAATGTGCAAACGGTAAAGAAGAGCAGTAATTATAGAGAGCTGCTCAGCTACATCAGTGGCCTTAAAACTAGAAAAACAGTAAGTGATGCCTCCATGGTGGGATGACTGTCTATGTCATCAGAATCTCATATTAACCACTGAGACCGCAAGGTTGTGTGGAAGTTTGACTAACTAATGCAGCATCTGTGGCCTGATCACATTCTGTAGAAGAAGGTAGAAGAGTAATCTGCTTGTCTCTGCAGCGAGCTGACATTTACCACCTACAATATGATGATTCTCAGCTGTCTGAGTGTTCCACTAAAGACTTAAATCTTTCTATCTGAGGACCAATTAAGTGGCTCTCAGCCAAGCTGACAGGCTCTCAGGTCATAATTGGACTCTTTATGAGTGCTTCATTAAAGGTTGCTGTAGTGGAAAGGTCAACCAGTTCACCATATATGCAGTATGATAAAAAACACGTAGCTTACTGCAGACAAATGTGCAGTTTGCCACAGGTGATTTATTATCATTTGTGATCAGGATCTTTTTAAAATGAGATGTAAATTATTTCCAGTAAAGTAAATCTTTTTTATATTGACCTTTTAGGGTATTTAAAAGCAATTAATCTTGTTATAGGTTTAACCATAGACTGTATATAAAAATGGACGACTTGACAGCTCCCCAAAAGTGAAGCAAAAACATCTTGATCTCCCCCTGGTGGCTGGCTGCAGTATAGGTCATAAACCCTGCCTCCGCCATGTTAGCGGATGCGGTATGGGACAAACTGAAGTACACATCAAATTAAATTCTTAAGATATTCATTTTAAGATGGTTTCTGTCACTTTAAGGTAGTTCTTATCACAATTATGTTTTTTTAAAAAGTGGTTTTAATTAGTCATTTGATGCTTTAAAAACGGGGTGAAATGATTGACAGCTTAAACCCATACATCAGAGCGGCACATACCGGTACCACGCCCCCTTTTAGGAGAAAGAAAACAGAAGCTCCCATTCATATGAGATCATATTGGATATTGGATCATAATTCTGATAAGTTTGTATGCATTTATTTGTTGTTTAACAATCGTTTGTTTTACAGCCATGTAAGAGCTCATAATGTAACAACGCGTAATGTCACGACGACTGTTAATTCAAGGCTCAAAATGTTCAAACACCTTCAAACTTCCCCTCCCAGGCCTGTGTGTGTGTGCGCAT
>JAOVVB010022696.1:0-16037 GCA_028570985.1 Heterobranchus longifilis | reverse complement strand
CTGAATGTGGGATTCCACTGCCTTTATTCCCATCGTGCCGAGTCTGAAAAACTAAAACTAAAATACACAGAGCCTCGTATGCATTGCCTTGCCTTGAAAAGATTATTGAATTCAATGCCCTTTCAGACTTTTTAAGGATCTGTAGGAACCCTGTTAAAAGATGCTCACAGTTGTTAAGAACAATGCACACACACCTCCTCTCGTAGTTTGTACTGTTCATAGAGCTTCTTCAGTTTCTCAGCCAGCTCTGTGTTCTCCTGTCGAAGGCTGGCGTTCCTCTCGTTGTGCTGCTCCATCTGAGCCTGGATGTCGTTCAGTGTCACCTGGAAATGGGAGGTCACTTCCTTCCTTTTCTCCTCCTCCAGACGCGTTCTTTGCACCCCCTCCTCCTACATATGGACAGAAGTGGAGGATGTATAACGTGTGCAAAAGGATCATTACAAATCAAATTCTGACCTGACATTTCACTCCTCTTGTAATGCACCTCCACAAACTACAGTTTGGTAACCATCTGTCCAAAACAAATATATTAAAACACAAAAGTGGAACAAGGCAGCGATCCTGAGAAGTCTGAGACCTATTGTTCATGATGTTGGTGGTGTTTTCGTACTTTGAGTGTGCGGTTGTGTCTCTGTAGCTCCCTGCAGAGACTCTCCAGCTTGCTGCGAGCCAGGATGGCCTTGCTGTGTTCGTTCCTCAGGTTGTCTTTCTCCTGGACCAGCTGGTTCTGCTTCTTCTGCAGCACTCGCATCTGCTTCTGGGTGTTACGGTGCTCTTCCAGCTGTCACAAACACACAGAGGCGTTTTCAGGTGTTCACTTCCACTGTCAAACAAGATTAGACTCACATCGGCTGCTGATATAGAATAGGGATGGGGCAATAATCGATTTTATCGCGGATCGTGATAAAAACACTTGCAATAAGTTGATCGTGGTGAATTTCCATCATCTGGATAATCGTGAATATCCTCACGAATTCACTGCAGTCTCCTGCAGTGTCCTATCTGTGATGCAATGACAATATTTGTTTCTTAAATAAAAAGTCGTAATGTTTTGACATTAAAAAAAAAAAAGTAAATTTTATGAACAGTCGTAATGTTTTGAGAAAAAGTCACAATTTTATTAGAATAAAGTCGGAATGTTTCGAGAAAAAAGTCAGAACAAATCAAAATGTAAGGTAAAGTGATTCCAGTGTGCTTTAGTGTCATTTTAAGAGTTTTAAGCATATTTCATTGATTATATTATATATATAAATATTATATATTTTCATATTAGACCCCTTATCAGACCATGTCATGCAGGAATGCGCACGCACACTGGTTGCAGAAAAAAAAATCAGGACTATTAAATGAAGGCTGAGACACGCTCTCTGACACATGCACAATGTCAGGAGCAGTTGTTGAGGAGGGAGCGTTGTTTGGTCCTCCCCAGAGACCGAGATAGTTTTCACACCAGCTCAAACGAACCGTCCTATCTGACCAAACACACCAGGGTTCGATTAAAACGGACCAAACAGCTCAGGTGTGAAAGCTGTGGGGGTCTCGGTCCGGTTCTAAACGGACTCTGGAGGTTCGTTTGTGGTGTGAAAGCAAACGCACCAACCACAGGATTTTATGACAGAAGAAATGTGATTTTAGCATGTTTTAAATGCTAAACTATTAATAAATCCACCTGCTGATTGTAAGATGTGCTCAGGAAGCGATCGTGATCTGTATGGGCTGTGTTTATTTTGGTATTCACATCTTGTATCCCTCTCTGTGACTTTCACCTGTGTGACAGGCAGCGATCCCTCAGTAATAAGCCCAGAATCATGTCTCTAACGTGACCTGTTTGTGGTAATTTGCAGTCAAAACAGTCCGAGCGCTGTAAAAAAGACGATGTGTGCAGCGCTTTTTTTTTCTCTCTCTGCGGATGCATCCGCTCCCTCCTCATCAGGAACAATTGAACAAAGACGGTGGTGCAGAGAAAAACAAACACTGAAATAATGCTTATAATCAGTTCTGTATAAACTTGTGTCGTCCCCACGAGGGTCCTGATGATGAGAAACTGTCCAATCAGAGAGTTTCCTGTCAGTCTGTATAACATCATGTTTTCTCCTCTTGGATCGTTTGTAAAAAAGTCAGTGTGAAAGACCAGACAGAACTAAAATGCAACAATGTATCATTTTTTGTTTGGTCCGGACCAACGAACCCAACTACAGGCGTGAAAACAAACTAAGTCTCATGCATCCAGGTCACGTGCCGTGGAACGCCACATGACGCAGAACTTGATGTAGTTCCGGTTGTTACGTTAAGTTAAAAATAACTTGCTGTTTAACTTTATTTTCAAATGGGACACGAACACCAGTCTCCTGGGTGAAACTCCTGTTTGTTTCATCAATCCACCATCCACCCCACCACCACTAAATGTCTTTCTCGCTCTAAACACACGTTATGTGACTTCCTGCTTTCTGCCCACAATAATATCTGTGAACACTAGAGGGCGCCGCCTACCAATAAAACATCAAACGCTGGTCGTAATTACTGCTTGAACAAATAACAACTGCTGTCGTTTCTCTCTGGAGGACAGTCTCCTATGATACCATGTGTGCAAAATTGATATTTTGACACAAATTTTGTATTCCAATCCAAATACATTTTAAGAGCTTTTTAGACTGCCAAGAAAATATTCATACAGATTGTCAGAGCAGATTTTGCTTTTGTTTCTTTGACACAAACATTTGAAATCAAATCTCTTATATTCACACAAAAACACTTAACAGCCCTGTCAATTGTTCCCTATAAAACATCATGTTTTTCCAGATCATTTATTTCATGAGATTTCAGTGGGCTCTATTGCAATAAATATTCAGTCATTGTGTGCAGTGAAATATATTCAGGCAGATAAATGAACAATAAAGCATTTCATTCTTCCTCAAGCTTCCATCACAGAGAAATGTGCTGTATTCAATTTGCAGCTGTACAGTGTGCAGGAACGGATGATTTAAAGTTTAAAACAAAAATGTGCTTTGTTGGAAGTCCATTTAGATTCTCAGAATAATATGCAGAGGAAACGCATTATTCTCCTGGCAGAAAATGGCCCTGTTGTCAGAGAAAACCCCTCCTGTTAGAATGAATGAAGCTATTTTTATCAGCTTCTATCTAGAGAGGAGGGTGAAAAAAAACCTTTTCTGCTCAAGTGCTGGGAGTATTGTCTAAGGGACAGCTGATCTGTATGCTTTAGCGCCAAGAGAAGCCACTTACTCCATCATCACAGAAATCCCTGCAGTAGAGCCTTCCCTTGTACATTTACAGGCCTGAGTTCAGCCCTGGATCCCACCTGTCAGGACAGAGAGCTAAACATGTCCATCTTACTCCATTTGGCAGAAAAAACACAGAAGGAAAGGCTTGGAGAGGTGTGCTTCTCTAGCTCCACTTTTTCCTTTTTTCTTCAGTGCACTGTAATCACAGGGGCGAGTGGGTTGCATATTTATAAATCATTTATTGGGGAGCTAATGCATTGCACTTGGAGGAAGAGTGCCCACTTTGGCTGTAATTACTCTGGCAGGAGATACCGTGTGGTTTCACATGGGAAGTCCCTTTCTGGCGTTCTGCTTGACTGGACGCGATGATAAATATTGTCGAAGTTTTAGTGAACAGAATGTTTCTTTATAAGTGAATAGTAAAGGAGTGGATTTTGCCATCAGACAGGTTATTAAAGTGCTGCAAAGAATAAACCTGGATTTTCAAATTCAATGTTTGGTGGAACAAACAAAACAAGCCGCTTTCAGCTGCTTCTCAAATTCACAAAACAAATGATGTAACTTTACTGATTCTGGTCTTTTTCAGCGTGCATGCTGCAGATATAATTGTTACATATGATATGTCAAGGGAGAGGGTGAGGTCACCGGCAGCCAATCAGTATAGTGGATCACAAATACTGCCATTGTTAGCTTGATACAAACACAGTTTTCAGTTATTCTGGCAAATTATCATCAATGCCTCTCCTCCCCTCCTACACATGCACATACACACACACACACACACACACACACCCACGCACACACCCCCACACACACTCACTGAATGGGAATTACAAACCCCCCACTACAGACTGTGCAATATTGACAATACTAGCCATATATATGTGTGTGTGTGTGTGTGTGTGTGTTGTGTGTGTGTGTGTGGGGGGGGGGGTGTTTGTGTGTGTATGCATATAATTGTGTATTTTTCCTGTATTTAACTTTCTTTGTGTATTTTACTTCTTAACTATGCCCTAAAAGGCAAAAGACCATAACTCACCAGAGTGTAGAACTCAGAAAAAGTTACTCTGAAGTTGTTTTGCTGTTCAGCTATATGAATTGTAGGCATAACATTGGAAATGTGTCAATTCTTTGTTTTTTTTTAATACGGTTATTTATCTACGTAAAAATCTCAAACTTGACCCCTGACCCTTATTCAGAAGTTAAGGTATACTCTGCCTTGGCATTGTCTGCCAAATAAGGGGCCTTAACTTCCATTTGATCTCTCATTTTATTGTTGATTGCAGTTATCAATATACTGTATGATAATAATTATGACCTAGATATAATATAGTGAGATATCATGAAACTAATATTTGTATTCAATTAAAACAAAACCGATTTACTACCACTGTGTGGAATGTTTCAGTGCATGACAGAATAGTGAAGCAAAACACTGTAACTTAAGCACAGTAAAACAGTAACTTCATATGTGGGAAAACTCAACGAGACAAAGCCAGAAAACCTTCAGTGAAGTTAAGGGATTTTGCCTCAGTTTCATCAGAATTTTCACACAACCCACTATTTTCAACAAAAAAACAACACAGGAGACAAAGGAGACACAGGATAATTGTCCACATGATAGAGCAGCTTTTTATTGGTCCAAAAATGACAAAAGGTCATTTTTTGACCAAAATGAAGTTATGGTATTTTGCCTTTGCATGGCAGAACTCACCTTTTAACTTTTTAATGTTATTGGTGTATGTGCTGTATCATCACCAGGTCAAAATCCTGTGTATATTGTACATTTGGTGAATAAAGTGATTCTGAAACTTCTGCTCAGGTTGACTTTGGGTGGAGTTAAGAGTTAAAATAAAATAAAAAATAGCTTGGTGACTACTTGCAGGGCTAGTTGGACCCTATGGACACTAGCAAGCTGGAAACATGCTAGTGCTGATCAGTTACAATAGCTCTCTGAACTTTTTTCTATCTGTACTGGGCTGTTTACTCCCCCCTGGTATCTCAGGATTGTACTGAGAGTAGATAAAGTTGTCAAAGAGGAGAAAAGGCTCCCAGAGCTAGCAAGCTTGCAAACTGTCAGTTAGTTTGCTAACTGTTGCTGTGAAATGTCACCATCATGGCCTGAGGTCACTGAACTTCATGAACTAATGAGTAATGAGAAGTAGAAGATAGTGTAATTTGTCCTGCCTAGTATGGTCATGAGTCATGGACTACTCCAACCCGTTCTCACTCCAAACTCCTCAGTTCGGCGCCACATTTTAACGCACAGGGGACGTCTTTAGTGTCAGTTTTGGACGGCCAGTAAGGAGGAGGTGATGTAGTATAAAGAGCAACAAAGTCCGTGTAGGGAGGCGGTCATGGTGGATGGGGATGGGTCAAACCAGGCTCGGTGCCACATGGGGTCTTGAGAGGGCTTAGCCATCATGGACACTGCTGTTTGTTGTGTAGTTTGTTGTGTTTGTTGTGCTGTTTGTTGTGTGTAGTGTGTTTGATTTCTTAACTTGCTTGCTTTTTCATGATTGTAAATCCACTAACCTGACACACTATTCACAGTACCATCGGAGAAGCCATCATTGGAAACTGTTTGGAAAATGTCAGTCAGGGTCATGTCGAGAAGGTAGTCTGGCTGGGTATGTAAGCAGTGTCAGCATAAAGTCTTCCGCCAGGAGGAGACCCCAGCCGGAGGTGGTTCTCAACGTCCCTTTGCTCCAGCCGGTGCAAAGCGCCGCCCAAGATGATTGTGATTGGTTTAAAGAAATATAAACAGGCCAAGGAGTTGTTTCCACTATACCGGAGTGAAAGACATTCAATCTAGACTTTCCCCTCAGCACAGACGCAGTGCTCTGGAGATAGGTGTGGCTACGCGAGTCTATCTAGAAGGTAACCCTAGATTTGCGGAAACCGGCAAAAACGGTCGTCGGGAAATAAGTCTTGCAATAGTTTTTGCCCATTTTCGCAGGTATGGTTAGACATTAACCTTGAATGGTATATTTGAGGTTAATGCCTAACCATACCAACTTGTTTTGTTTACTAAACCTAACAAAGTGTTGTTGTCGTCTAAACCTACTGAATTATTCCCGTTTCACTACATTAATCGCAACGTTAATGACAAGTCTATAACATGACCAGGCCATGTATTTAAACTGGAAGACATGTTTGTATATATTAAATGAACTGCTGTGCAATACTTTTCCTATGATATTATACAAACAGTTTATGAGAATGCAGTGGTAACAGTGGTAACAATGCAGGATTTTTGGTTTGCTGGATTCTCTGTGGAGAAAACGCTACAACAACTTGGTGATGTGCTGCTGAAGAGTTCACTGTAATCACTAAGATGAAATATCTCGACAGTTCCTGATCATTGCTGTCACAACGACAACTTCCCAGTGTGCAGTGGGTGAGGCCCAGAATCCCTAAACTGCTCCGGTGGTTTTTATCATCATCTCCCCTCTGAATCATATCACCTCGCCCGTACCTGCCTCCTCTACTCAATCCAATATGCTGTTATCTAGAAAAAAAACATCCTTACCTCACTACTTCACTCACATTTCTCGTATCTCTTCCTCTAGCACTTCTCATTCTGGAGTAGCAGGAATGTTGTTGGGGTCTTACAGCTCTGACCCTTCACAAAATGGCTTGAATAGGGACTAAAGATTGAGCTGTGTCTGTCAAATGTCAATAACACAGGCTGGATTTTGATGAAGCTGCTTTTATTATGTTCCTGCATTAAAAACAAATATATTATGGAGTCTAATGGGCTACTAGTAATTTATCATTGCACTTCCATTTAGATATGGGGCTCACAAGAGAAAGATTTAACGAAAAAAATCAACAGTGACACATCGGGGGTTCAGGAATCCTCATTCTTAGTACCAAGTCATGCAGCGGTCTTCACTATGTTTCAGCCACACTGGCAGGACACATCCTAAACACAAAGAGTGGGATCTGTGCAAGACAAATAGAAATTAATCTGTCAATTTCTCTATTTTTTGACACATTGCACAAAACATTTTGCACTCATAACATACATTTCCATGAAGTTCAGAATAATAAAGATGGAGGGCATTGTTGCTGCATCTGGGGCTTAGCGCCGCCCAAAACGCTTGCCAAACTGTGGCACGCTGCCCATTTATAAATGGCCTGCAGTTCATTTAAAAATATATATACTACTTATTATACACTTATTTTGAAATAATTATGAAAATACATGGAATTCTCTGTCTTAACCTCTTAGCACCGGAATCAATATTTTACCATTTCATGCCTGTTCTGTTTGGTACCTTAATAATAGACTTACAGATTTACACAACATTGTAATCTTTTAAGTGGGCGCTTAGACCAAGGACATAAACCAATATTTGGCTTTTTCTGCCTGTTCTGCCCATTTTGAATTTACTTATTTATAGATTTACACATAGGCTACACTGTACTATGCATGCACTGTATTAGAGTTTCAAAGTATTAATTTAAATGATGCAGACATCTTTTTGCAATATGTGGGTAAACCAGTAAACTCCTTTAATGTCAAACAACCTGTTTAGTAATGTTGCGTAGTTATTTTGCTTGACAATTTCTATGGGACATGGGGTCATTGTGGTCTAGAAACACTGATGTTCTTGCAGCGTAACTGGTTGAAAACTATTTAATATTGTTTGGCACCTGTGACTCCTTATATGTTTCTGTATATGGCTGACAATCAAAAGCGTTTTGCCACCCCCAGTTTAAAGAAATACAAACAAGTGTTTTTTCCCCTTATACCAGAATGAAAACTCTTTTCCAGGTTTCTTCTTCTACAGTGGCCTGCTCTTGTTATTGCTGTAGCTGTGTCCACAGCACCCACTACAGTGTTGGGAAGCAATGGCAACTCCCACATGGAGATCATGTCTCACGTGAGCATGTACACAGAAATGTTGCGAACATTGTGCACACACCTGCAGATCTGATGGCATGCAGGTCTCCATGGAGCTTAATGGCTTGTGCTTCATTCACACCTGAAGCATCGTTTTAGGCTTGAAATCTTTGGACTACACACATGTAACTACATTGATTGTGTATTGGCCTCTGACACAGCTGGGTTGACAGAAGTGCTTCAGATGAAAGCTAATGTTGATGCTAACTAGAGGACAGAAGCTGCCACTGTTGCTGATGTGATGCGTTGGCTTCATTTCAAGACAATTGTTTATTATAACAGATGAAATGTGATAATTTAAGTCTTGCCAGAAGGTCTTTGGCGCTTAGACTCCACATGGAGATTTGTGATCGAGGGGCGTCTGCCCTGAGCAACAGCAAGATAAATCCCGCCATGGAGTCCAGACATTGGTGGAGGTGGTGGCTGATGATACTGATGAGGCCGCTGGCTGATGCAGATGATGAGGCCGAGCAACAGCGAGGGGTGCATAACAACAGCATGAATGTACTAAAGCAGAGAGAGAGAATCCTATTTAAACAGAGGCAGCAGCAGGATGATAGGCTAACAATGTAGGTGTGTCGCTGTGCTATTGGATAGATGTGACCAGCTGAGGAGAACAGCTGTTGACATGATTGACAGCCCCAGACAATGACAGCAAAGAAATAATGAGTGAGCATGCATGACAGGAGTGAATAGCAGGATGTATGAAAGTAAAAGTACAAGCCTAAGCATGCAAACGAATAGTCTTCCTGACTGAACATGCACTACAACGCTGAACATCAGCTTAAATGGCTTGGTTACTGGTTTGTAAAAAATAAATGCTGAGTTTGTTTGTGGTGCAACATATACAGCAGCATATTCACAATTCAATTCACAATTTTAGATGACAGCGAACAGCGAGCTGAATAATCCCACACCAAGCATTTCATGGATGACCTTTCCAGTCTTCAGCATGAGCAGCAGTAATGTGAAAGGCAGATGGAAGGGAGAGTGATAGGGGTTCAGGAGGGGGTGAGCAGTGCCCTATGGCTCCTGCTCCTGTTAGGGTGCTCGGAAACTCCACTGGCCTTTTTAATACATCACAAGAGGTGTGCTTAATTTGATAATGATCACATCAATATGTGACAGCAAGTCCCCGTCGCTGAAATCCAGAGTGCCACAGAATTCTTCAGCCGAGCTTTGAAAAGGTCTATCGTTAAGAGCCGGCCAGCTAGATGGAAATCAGAATTGGGAGGTGAAGTTAAGCTTCTCCGCAGGACTCTGCACTGAGCGGGGAGTTAATCTTGATAAATGCTGGACGTCAATATGAAAATGCCAAAAGTGTATTCAAGATAAGAGACCATGCAAGCCACATTCTAGGCCTCAGATTCTGACTTTGTGGTGTAGAAATACACTCTTGATTTGCTTTTATTCCCTCTCTTAGAATGCCCAAGAAGCTTTTCTTTCATCTTTTTTTTCCACCTTAGACCTTGAAAATCTTCCCCTCCAGTGAGTATGGGAAACAAAGACATGTCCATACAGTAAAATAAGGTTGTCTGGCTTCAGAGACTTTGACAAGGTGACTCATAAAGGGGTGTTACAGATAGAGAGCAAGACACGCTGGGAGAGTCTGGAAACTCAATCCCCCCTTGCTCTGGCGCTGATGGATGTGCCTTGGTGGACCATCCGTCTGTGATGCAACCTCGTAAAGATGTCATTTACCCAAATCAAAGACAAAAAGGACTCTGTTTTACTTACCGGTAGTCCGAAGGTCTTTTCTAGTGCACGTCTGTCAGGAAGCCACGAATGGAGCAACAGATAGAGAGATCACGAGTGAAGTGAAAATCGCTCACTCACCAGGAGCGGTTTTTGAACAGCCGTTAAATGATGCCTTCCTGGGAGTTTTCCCCCCACCCCAAAGTCTCTCATTATGTCCCGTAGAGTCTTTTATGATCTCAGGCATGTTTCCCATGATGCCCCATCTGTCTGTCCTGCTGTGACAGAGGGCCCGGCCTCCTCTCATTCCTGTCGGACAGCTCCATCACTCACCTCTGCCTGCCGCTATCTCTACATCAAAACAATGCTGTGCCAGAGTGAATTAGTATGTCCTTCACCTTGGGTGGAACCCTGTCATTACTCTATCCAGACTCAAGACAAGAAGATATGATTTAGCACATGTTACAGGAAGTGCAACATTGGTATGTCCTCAAAAGCTGCAGGCACTGGGATGTGTGGGGTTTTTAGGTGTCTGGATATGTTTCTTGGCTCTCAAAGTGTGATGTGACTATGAGGACAGCTCTGCTCAAAACATATCAATCAACTGGTTCTCATTCCCAACTCGTCACATGGGTGCTTTGTCAGGGTCCTTTGGCGTCACTAATGAATGCACTGGGTAGCCCTACGCATCAAAGTTTTGATGCTCATATCACAGTTTTAAAGACATGGGACACAAGCTTTACATTATGAATACAAACAAAACAACTTCTTTATGTTTAGGCAACAAAACCACTTGGGTAATTTTAGGAACAACAGCATGTTTTTTTGTTAAAATAAGTGCCTTTGTCAGCATTGACTTTTGTTTTTGGTTTCACACGGGACATGAACACTGGTCTCCTGGGTCCTGTGTTTGTTTGTCTTAATAACACATTACGTGACATCAGGAGCACTTTCTCTGAGCATCTAATATTGCCACGGATGGGTTTACATTGGAGTAAGTCGAAAGCCTGGTGCATCTCATACAGACACTATAAAGGGTGCCTTGAGCGTCGGTATCAGACGAGTCTGCATCACTACATTTAGTTGACATGAGTTTGGAAATGAGCAATGTGCTTTATAGTTGTCTTTGATTCCTTGCTTCACATACAAACTGTATCTTTGCAACAGCTGCTATAAATCACCATGTCTTTGTATAGCACTAAATGTAATACTGACAAAGCATTATAAGGTAAACCAGAGTTCATGGAACTTTTACAGTGACCACAAACAGTTTGTTTGGTAAAACACAGCAGTCTTGCTTTTTTTTTTTTACTACAGTAGAGTACAAACTCTAAAGAACAGATTATGTTTAGTGGACACAATGTGAAGATTATTGCTCCACCATGAGAGGATTATGGGACAATGGAAAGCGTTGGACTTCAGTTTATAGTGTTCTTAACTTAAAGCAGAAAAGTTCTTACAATGACTTTGGAATTAAATAGATGTGTCCACTGGAGTTTTATATGAAAGACATGGAATAATAAGACAGTGGCAGTATAACAGACAATATTTAACCTCTCGCTAAGCTGGCTGACTTTGTTGCCTCCATGCACACATGAATGTCTTATAATATTGTATACTGCTCTTCTAGACTGGGGTGCACTAAGAAAAATGTTAATTGTTTTTCAGCCCTGTGTAGGCCTATGGGGAAAAAAACTGAGGAGCTTCACCAGGAGGATCTATTGCAGTGATTTTACGGCCCGGGGGCCAAATCTGGCCTGCAATAGGGTGCTGGGTGGCCCGCTGACCATTTTCTAATTCACAATGAAAATAAATTGATTAACACTTGGATTTTTTTTTGGACTTTGAATAAGGTGCCAGAGTGCATAAAAAAACATAAAAATAAATAATAATGGGATCCCACAGAGCCCCCAACAGTGGTCCAGGCTAAGCCCTGAATGTCCTCAAATCCAAGAAACGTCCCTGTGTACACCTGACCTGATTGCCTTGCATCTTGTCCCACTATATGTCTGCATCATTACATCCATACTCAGGTATTTTGATATTAAGGCCCTTAGAATTGGCTCCAATATTCATCCACAGTTGTTGACACTTTGGCTCTCAGAACATGTGGATATTTATGTCACTTGGTTTTTCTCATCTAAACTTACTAAAACAATGCACACACATACCTAGGCTCACACAGCTGCATATAACAGTTTCACCATTCCCTCACATTCCCTCCTTGACAATTCTGCTTTGACGACCTTGCTGCTGAACACAAACTGTTTTAAAAGCTTTCGCTGCTGAGCAAAGAGAGTGTGTGATACGGATCGATAGCGGGCCCTGGTGAAGTGCGCCTCCTTTATAGCCGCTGAACCTGAGCTAGAAGGGTTAAAGGAACGAGGGAGGGCAAGGGCAGGCGTGGATGCAGACAGAATGCTTGATGAGGAGGAGAAACAGGATAAAGGAAGCCTGAGGATGGGCCCAAGAAGGCAGCAGACAGTCTGTGCCCTCGCAGGCTCTGGGAGGAGAAGAGAGAGAAACATATATCAAAACAGTCCAGGAGAAAGATGGCAGCAAAAAAAAGACTGATTACGTCAAAGGAAATATTCAAGGATGGTTTAAAAGGAAAAGAGAAAACAAGGCTGATGAAGGTAAAGGAGGAG
Organism: Heterobranchus longifilis; assembly: GCA_028570985.1. NCBI lineage: Eukaryota > Metazoa > Chordata > Actinopteri > Siluriformes > Clariidae > Heterobranchus > Heterobranchus longifilis. The sequence goes on along the minus strand of JAOVVB010022696.1, from coordinate 3,543 downwards.
AAATAAAATGAGCTGCATTAACATTTCTGCTGGCTTTTTTGTGGAAAATAGGCAAGGTCTTTCATACAGTATTTAAAAGAGAAAGTGTGACTGCATGGCTGGTGCATCTCAAAATAAAATGAACACAAGGAGAAAAACAAAACAAAACAATAAGTAAATAAAGTGCGACACAATTTTTGCTAAATATTAATTGGATAAAAAAAGACTGAAAAAGAAGAAGTTCATTCATGTTCTTTACAAAATGTGCAAAAAACAACTGTGAAACCACTGAACCCAGAGCAGCAGTGATCTATGGATAAAAATACTGCGCCCAATCTAGCTTCCATGTGTTCTAAAAGCCCCGTTGAGGTCAGTTTACAAGTCTTCAATGTGTTTTATATGGTCAGCCATGATGGAAAGCCAGGCCTGTGACATTTTGGGTCACTTGTGGGTGTTTTGTCAGGAAACGCAGCTGTGACCGGTAGATGGAAAAGCTGAATGAGTGCTGGGAGAAGACAGCTGGGTAATTGGTGTCAGTGGTGGGTAGAGTACTGAAAATCATTACTCAAGTACAATTACTTCCATGAAAAAATACTCAAGTAAAAGTACATTTGACAAAACCTACCAATAGCATAGAAGTACATGGTCAATAAAGTACTCAAAGTACAAGTTACATGGCTGTGTTTTAATATTGTTTAGTGTGTGCGGGCCGAAGATCTTAAGTCATTTTATGCAAGTCCAAATCAAATGTCTTTTTGGAGTAATAAGTGTTCCATGCATCATATTGTGCATCAGGATCAAAATAGCCACTGTGTATACAACATTGTATTTACAGGGAATGCACTTTGCTTTGCTTGTTGATGATCTTTTATTTAACGCTTTCTGTTTAATACAATCATTGTACTTACTATTGTTTTTATCTATAAAGGTATTGATAATATCACTTTAAAATATCATACTGAGGGAGACCTGCATGTCATGCACAACAGGACTGTTTTATCCACATACTCTCTCCCTGTATACTTCTCAAAAACTTCTCACTTTCCTGAATAAATAACACCTGGTAGTCAACTGAGTGAAAGCCAAGATCGCAATATTGCCAATGCAAGGGCTTTTACCAGAGGCTCAATCACTTTTGTGTTACCTCATTCAGTGAAAGAGTGACTTAACAGACATTTATGAAAATGAAAATCTTCCACATTATTACGTTTAATCTGGGGATAAAAATGTGTTTTCTTTGAGAATAAAAATACATATTAAATAATATATTTTAAGTATTTCAAAAACAAAAATACATGCCCTTAAAGTATTTGGTTACAAATTACATCTTATTTTTTTCTGTCCAGCAAAATACAAATGACAAAATACTAGTAATTAAATATGTATTTCAAATAAATTTAATTAAAATATTGCCCATCTCTGGACATCACTATAAAACATGTAGCAACCAATGTGAATTAGATAAAAGAAAAAGGCTAATTTCCATCCAAAGAAAGCCGTGAAGGATTCTGTTAATACATCTGAATCAATCCAGTGATCTGACTGATTTTTGTGTAGCTTACATTTGTTCTGCATAGACTAAACACGCTTTTAACAGAACATTAATGGAAAGTGAAAGTACTGTGATGCTGCTTTCCAACATGGTGGCATAGTGTACTGGATTTTAATAACATTAGTAGAACAACAAAACCTTAAATCGAAAAGGTATTTGCCTGATTTATTATTATTATTATTATTATTATTATTATTATTATTATTATTATTATTTTCCCAACTCAGTCATATTTGGCATTTCTTTTACTGCAAGGGAGACGGTTAAAGCTCTCCTGCGCAACTGTGCACACAGCTTGGATGACGGCTCATTTTTCGGTTAAAGTAGCAAAATTAATAACAGACTAATTGTAACAAAGCCATAAATGGTAAATGTGGTGTTAAAAGTTAAAAGTAGATTACTGGCCCCCAAAAAAATACTTGAGTAAAAAGTCAAAGTAAAAAGGAATGAGAAAAGTACTGGTTTCTTAAAAAAAAAGTACCTTTTTACTCATGTGCTTTACTTGTAACATGTTACTACCCACCCCTGTACAACCGATGTTCACGTTATGCTGTTTGCGTGCTTCTGCAGAAAAGACAATGGACATTACCGGAGGCAATGCGTGCCTATAAATAAGGCAGCAGGCGCAGAAGGTAATATTGACAAGGGAAGAGGCAGTGTAGGAGTCCATTAGTCTTATAAAAAATGAAGGCAGGCGTTAGTGGTCAGGCTGAGAAAACAAGCCAGAAGTTGAACAATCAGAGAGTGTTGTGCTGAAGACAATGCACGCAAAGTCAGTGACCTGGACTGAATCCCCCAAACTTCTGCTCTTTTCTTAGAAGTTGTTAATGGAAAAAGAAAAGAAAAAAAAGCAGCTGCGATGCATTCACCAAATGCTGTTGCCATATGCCACACGGTCTCCATTCTCTTGATGTGAAAGGCTCATGAGTTGAAAACACATTTCTAAAAGTGTTTTATTTTCCTGTGGGCAACCTCTAAGGAAGCTATATTTGGCACAAAGGTTACATCCCGATTCACTCATTGCATACGGCGGATTGCAACTAGGGGAGCAACTTTAGCTTTGCAATTTCGCTATCATTATAATCAATCATCCAGATGCTCCAAATTGCCAAATGAGACCTTTTGCAATGTGATCAGTGCTATTTGTCAAAGGACATGAAGGGTATGAATGTGGTGGTTGATGAGCATTTGGTCACATTGAACTCAAAGGAAGGCTGAGTGGCGCTCTGAATGCTCAAAAGAAGGCGATTTAAGTTGTGCTCCTCCAAGCCTCAGCAAGCCACTTTAAATTTATCCAAATAAACAGTTCTCTACGGAATGTTTTACCGATAGCGGCAGATTTGAAGGGCAGCCTCTCAGCTCAAACCAGAAATGTGGGTTTTGAGTGGAATTTGTGGTAGTTGAAAGCACCAGAAAACAGCAACAGATGTACTATTCTGGACGAAATGAAGGCTGTCTACTGTACTGACATACTGAAGCATTTAGTGGATTGAGTGTGTATCTTTTTGATCGTTTTAATACAATATTAATCTTTGTGTTTTCCTGGACAGTGTTTCCTTACTGAGCTGTGGCCGTAAAACCAATATGTCATAGCCAGGACGAAGATATCCACTTCATTTTACTTGAGGTATTTCTACGAAAATGGCTGGCATCCAATTTACCAATGAATATTTAAAAGAATAGTTAGACATTTTGGGAAATATGCTTATCTGTTTTCTAGCAGTGTTAAATGAGATTGATACAACTCTAATATCTATGTGTTAATTATAAAGTTACAGCCAGTTGCTGGCTAGCTTAGCTTAGCATAAAGGCAGGAAACAGTTGGAAACAGCTTGCTTAGCTCTGTCCTACAGCATAAAAAAACACGCCTACCAACACCTGTAAAGCTCAATGAATCCTGTTTGTTTAATCCATACAAAAAAATGGGACAGCAGGGGCAGCAGGTTGCAGCCGATCACCTTTTCAGCAGAGCGAATTATACGTTCCAGTCTGCCCTTGTCCTTAGCAGTAGC
>JAOVVB010022683.1:0-16038 GCA_028570985.1 Heterobranchus longifilis | reverse complement strand
TTGTGTAAAAATCATTTGGATGGGGAGGAGTGGTGGTGACATTTTACGCAACTGAGTGCTTCCTTTCACATGATGGGTATCAAATGAAGTACTCTGTTGGTCTCTGTGGTGCTGGTATTGGTACTGGTATCATCATTTTTTAAATAATATTCAGCCCTATTCACAGTTACTGTGGAGATGGGACAATAATGGATTTTATCGTGGATCGCGATAAAAAACACTCACAATACGTTGATCGTAGTGAATTTCCATTATCGGGATAATCGTGAATATCCTCATGAATTGACTGTAGTTTACTACAGTGTCCTGCACAGTATCTGTGATGCACTAAAAATATTTGTTTCTTAAAAAAAGTCGGAATGTTTCAAGACAAAAATGTTGTAATGTTTCAAGAAAAAAGTCACAATGTTTCTAGAAAAAAAAATATGAGGAAAAAAGTCACAGGTAAAGTGATTCCTGTGTGTTTTTGTGCCATTTTAAGCCATTTTCAATGATTATCGGGATAATATCGGGAATCGCAATTATTTTGGCCAGGATAAGCCTACTCACAGGCTTGACAGCGATAGTATTTTTATACTAAACTGTTAACAGGGTATTGCTGTAAAAGAGCAGGTATGCTCAGCCAACTTACCCTGTATGAATAAGAGTTAAATCCATCCATCCATTTTCTTTCGTTTAACCGGGGCCGGGGCAGCAGGCTGAGCAGAGAATTCCAGACGTCCCTCTCCCCAGCAACGCTTTCCAGCTCCTCCTGGGAATAAATAAAATATAGTTCCTTGCTCTACAATTTCAGTGATGCTGAACATTTTATTCCATAAATTACACTGAACTCTGATGCTACCTGCAATGTTGTTGCAAACTCCTTGCTATTAAATAGCCGTTATTTATTTCCACAGGCATCTTACCATTTAGATTATTTATGTATCACTGTAAATGGAATAGTGTAGCATTTAGATGTTTATAACCAGATCCATGGTCTCTTTAATCTGTTTTATTCTTAATATATTAATATCTAGCTCTCACAGATATGTCAGCTTGGCCACTGCTGTAACCCAATCTAGACTATAGCTAAATCTAGTTCCTCTTTTCAAACAACATGGCTTTATGTGTCATATACTGATCCTGCATAATCTTCCTTTTCTCCTGTCAGGGAGTTCCTGGAGAGGCCGGAGCTGCTGGTGCTACTGGACCCAGAGTAAGTTGTCACTCTGTATTTAAACTCACTTTTTGACTGACTGATTGTCAGACGTGCCGCTGATTTGTCATTGTGTCACCATTCAGGGAGAGCGTGGTTTCCCCGGAGAGAGAGGAGCTGCTGGCCCTCAGGGTCTGCAGGGACCTCGCGGTCTGCCTGGAACTCCTGGAACTGACGGACCCAAGGTGAGTCCAGCATTCGGTCTAATACCAAGAGGAGACAGATTTTCAAATTATGAAATGTTACCGCCTGAGGTGCACTCATCACTGGCAAATATTCTACTGTGGTACTACTGCCAGATTTCAGATTTATTCTTATCACATACAGCAGCAGCAGCACATTATGTGAGCATGTGATTAAATAATAATAACCTCAGGTGTTAGTGAGTTGAGCTATGGTTGACTACATTCAGTGTTTCCCCCCCGAAAAGTTATTTAAGTTGGTAAGCTACCCAGATCTTGGCATATCTTGTGATTTTGAGTGAGTAGATGACTGTCTATATGGGGTTTGCTGTATGAAATAATGTTCTGCTCAGTTTGCCTGAAGGTAAACAGAAAGGTGCATTAATGTTGAGTGTCTGAGGGGTCACAAGATAATTAACAGGAGTGGAAAGCAGAGAACTAAGTTTCTGCTACATAAAGCTATGCTTATGCTCTTTTCAGACTTACTTCTTTTTCAGAACTCAAGAAATTATTAAAATTAATCAAGAACCACTTTTTTAACTGATCACAGCCAGTGGGCATTATGCACCATGTTGTGATAAGTAGACATCGCTTTGTTTTAGAATGCCGACCATCAACTAAAACATCCTCATGTTCGATTCTGTCAGGGGACCTTTGCTGCACGTCACTCTCCATCTCTCTACTGTTCAAATCCATAATAAACGCATACAAATGCAGCCGGAAAGTATTTTGTGAACATAGAGAATCATGCAAAAGCAGTACTTTAAATCTTGTGTTTACCAGAGATGTGCTCATACATTTCTTGGAAATAAGTCATTCAGCATGAAAAAAGCATGAAAAAACAACTAATCGACTAAAGAAATGTTAGTCGACTGCACTGAACACACACATCTGGATATAAACATTATATCACTATATGATGGATTGTGTAGGGCGGCTACTCGATTATGGCTAACATCATAATCACAATTATTTTGGTCAATATTGAGATCCCGATTATTTAACACGAATATTGATTTTGGAAACATCATTGAACTTTAACAGTGGATATTCTTGAATTGAAAAACAAACAAAAAATGTTAAAGAGATAAATAAATACATTAAATTAATACTATATAATATAGAAATATACAGTATATACATTTAAATAAATAATATAAAAATAATAAATAAAAATGAATTAGATCAAAATAAATAAGATCAACTATGTTGTAGTGCATTTCAGCCTACTGAAAACTCTGAAACATATATTCAACATTTTGGTAAATCATATTATAGATATTAATTTATAACACAAGACAAAATGAGAGCATCATTGTGAAACTGAATAAGATAAGGTAAGATAAGTTATACTGTAATGCCCCCATAGGGAAATTTGTTTTGGACTCTGTCCTGCAGTTCCACGGAAGTTAAGAAACATGCAATGCAAAATCATGACACAACAGTACATAGTACAGTACATAGTACAGTACATAGCATCATGTAACAGTCCATGAAGCTCAACAACACAACACAACAACATATAACTTTGTGTAACAATTACAAAAGTTATGTGTTGTTGAGCTTCACGACTGTTACATGAGGCTACGTACTGTACTATGTACTGTACAATTTGTACTATGTACTATGCACTATGTACTATGCACTATGTACTATGTACCATGTACTATGTACTGTACTATGCACTGGCAGCTGAATGTGGCACAATAATTGTTTATCTTGATTATTTTGTTTTTAGAATCGTTGGAAGCCAAAATCTTAATTGAGAATTACATTTGATTAATTGCCTATAGCCCTATGATAGTGTACATATAAAAAACAAAAAGAAAACAAACCTTTTTGTAGGATTGTTTTTTTTGGTTTTGTTTTTTAACTGCTTTTTTTAATGATATTAGCATGATATTATTTCAGGCGAGGTGGCTCAACCCTGTGCAGTATATTTATCATAAAGATCTGCATGATTCAAGACTCTTTACCTGCATTCAAATCCTACATTTAGTGAATTCATAAAATGTGAGTGTTTTAAAAAGATCCTCTCTACATTCTTAAACAGCTGGTAGCTCAGTGTATTTCCAATCAAACAAGACGGTCACTTGCTTATCAGCCATCAGCAAATTCCAGTCACTGCAGTAAGTCGTCTGTGAGGAGAGGAAGAGCTCACAGCGGCTGCAGTTCTCCCTTTTGGTTTGTTATCTGGTCCGATTTTAATCCCAGTTCATAGGTTTTTCTTCCCTTAAGGTCAGACAGGAGCGGATAGAGAGGATGAGGATTATAGAGCTGACGTGCTGGTGATGGAGGAGGGACGAGCACACAGTTTGTGTAGCTCGATTCCGAGAAAGATGCAGAACGATTTGTAGCAAGAAACAAATTGTACGTTTACCCCCTTCAGTAAAGATTCAGTTTGAATGTAAGCCGACACGGAGGCTGTGTGAGCCCCGTGGCCACATCTTAATGACTGGAGATCGGCAGCTGAGTTGGTGTTTGTGTGTCTGATCTCACGTCTGAGGCTGCAGGAGAAAACGCTGCTGATAACTTCTGACCAGGAGTGGGCCTGCTGGAACCACTTTAAAGAATAAATCAAAGTCTGCATTTCCCTCCATTATGTTGGCTTTGATATGTGGAATAGAGATTGTGTTATGATAAAACTCTCATTTCTACTGAAAATAGAGAATTAAATGTCAAACCAAAAGGAAGGTGTCTAACATTGTTCGACTAATTAGTTGATTGTTTTTTTCTGCACTGTGGTTAATTAGATTTGGTCAGAAAAGATGGTAAAAGTTTATTTAATTATTTTTTTTAAGATTAAAGTTTAATTAAAAAGACATTATCTTCGTACCACTATGATGAGTACTGTATGTGTATTTGAATTTGTGGGGTGAATTTGTGGAATGGTTTGGACATACTGTAGAACTTAAGCAAAGTCCAAATATGAATTTAAGAAGATGTACAGAAAAATACTTTTTAAGAGGATGAGGAAGGGTTGGTGGGAATTATTTAAGCTGTATATGATTGACACTGGGTGGATATTTGGTTTGTACATAATATAATTGGGACAGTTGTTTGTAACAGGGCTGTCTTCGACTTAAGAAATTCTTAGTTGACTAACACTCATGATTTTCTCGACAAATCGATTAGTCGATTTAATCGACAGATCCGTAAAACTGAGTTTCTCCACAAAGAATCGTGCAAAAGCACCACTTTAAATCTTGCGTTTACCAGAGATGTGCTCATAAGTTTATCGGAAATAAGTCATTCAGCATGAAAAAAGCAGGAAAAAATGACTAATCGACTAATGACTTAGTCAACTAAGACAAAAACGACCGATTAGTCGACTAATCGACTAAAAGGGGGCAGCCCGAGTTTGTAAGTTGTATATATGATAAATATTGAGATAGTTGATATGGAGAAAGGGTAGGACCATATAAGTGAAAACTTCTTCCTACTCTTTTTCGGACATGTAATATTTATTTATGTTGTCAGAGTAAGAACTTCTGTATTAACTTTGTTGCAGTATATTTTTTGTACTTATTTGTTACATTTTCAAAATAAATCAATCAAATCAAAAACATTTTAATCCAACAACTGAACAACTCATGTCAGGTGAATAATATTGAACTGAGCTCTTTCAATCCTCTGGTAACCTTGAACAGAGCACATGTCAAAACAGCAATGCCTTTGTGTCTTTTGTTGAATAAGTAGAAGCCCTCTCACTCTGCGACAGCACCATTTCTGTGTTTCTGACTCATGTATAAATCAATAAATACAGAGTCTTGGAAAAAGCAATCTGAAAAACAGTATGACACCCTCAGACACCTGTAGCAGGTCCTTACACACAGAATACAAAGTCCCTGAATTACCTTTTCTTTGTGCAGTCTACATCTTCTTGTACTTCTGCTCCATAATCACAGGGAGCCATCGGACCCGCGGGTGCTGGTGGAGCTCAGGGACCCCCCGGCCTGCAGGGCATGCCCGGAGAGAGAGGCGCTTCCGGCATTCCTGGACCCAAAGGAGACAGAGTAAGTCATGATGGGAACAATGACTGAATATTCAAACATAATTTAAAATGCATTGACATGCCTATGCCACTGTCAGGTGATTGACTTTTCTTTTTAATCCCCACAGGGTGACCTCGGAGAGAAAGGACCCGAAGGTGCTCCCGGCAAAGACGGTGGTAGAGTGAGTAATTGTCATAAACGATAATTTATCAGCGTGGCTGCTCATGTATTGCATCATAAATGTTCAGTCCTTTAAATCTTAAAAAAGTTAAAAGCTTTTTTTGAGGGCTGAATTCAAAACTCATGCCACTTAAAACTTTTACAAGTCTTTAAACTCTTTTCACAGGGTCTCACTGGTCCCATTGGTCCTCCTGGTCCTGGTGGTCCCAACGGCGAGAAGGTGTGTGTTATATATTTTTATTTATTATATAGTTATTGGCAAGTTATCACTATAATATTTTCTTATAGAGGTTTTTATTAACCTGTTGTTGACTCGGCCTCTGGTTCTAAATAACAAGTCCAAAATGAACAGAGCATATCTCTGCTGCTACAAAGTCTATTTTAATAAACGTGGTATCATAAGAAAGGTAACACGTGTGGGATTGCTGCATCAGTGTAGATGTTACTGGGTCAGAGTAAATGAAGACGGAAGAAGCCTAACAAAATGATACACTTTTAGAGTGAATATCCCTGTTGCAGAGGATGACCTGTGAGAAGGAACTCTGTGTAACGAATACAGAAGAGATACGGGAGGATATCTGGGACAATGCAAGGAAAATAACAATGTGCAATTGTGCATTACAACCTAAAATATTACACAGAGTACACATAGCCCCAAATCGTCTGTCTAAATTCAAATGAGGCACTTCCCCATTGTGCCTCGAATGTAAAACAGATATTGGTAGTTTTTGTGAAACACAGAAGATTCTGGGTCAGGAACTTGAAATGGGTCCAATATCTCATCCCCTGGGCCATGGTTATAATGTTTTTTTGTAACATACTCCTTCGATGGATCTCAGATAAGACCCCTTCAGTTTCAGGCTGGCACAAAATAATAATGAAACATATTCTCTTAGATTTCTTGACTTTCCTTTTACACTTGAAAACTGATGTTTTTAATAGAATATGGAAACTTTTTCTGGAATAAACTGATGTAAACATATCTGCTATAATCACCAGAGCTTGTATATAGGAGGTGGGTTGATAAGGACCAACCATAACTGATGCATTAAGCTAGGCTATGTGTCTCTTAAATTTATATATTTGGCATCTGTACCTATACAAAAAGAGAAATAACACAATCTAGCTGAACTTTGTTCAGTTAAGTTTTGATGCCTTATATTTAATTTACTTTTAATTATTTGATTTTATCATTATTTAGTTTTTATATGTGTGTGTTTGTTAAAAATAAATAAAAACATAACAACAATAAAAACTGAATCTATTTAAATTTAAATGTTTTTTTAACTTCTACATTCCCTAACAAATGAAGGCATTTTAATCATACGTCCTTGGCCTGCAGTGGCTTTCCTGCATATCCAACTGTGTTTGACTGCACATGTATCTGAACCCGCTGTTCATAGCTCAGTGTGTGTTGCTGATGTTACTGTGTTTTCTTACAGGGTGAATCTGGTCCTGCTGGTCCTTCTGGAGCTCCTGGTACCCGCGGCGCTCCTGTAAGTGTCACAGTTTAACCAGAATCAATTCATTCCTAAAACAGGAGGCCATTATCTACGTAAAAATATACAATAATTATACATTATTCAATAGTAGTTTTTGCTTTAGAGCTAATCGTTGTTAAAGATGACAGATCACCCATTTCTCTGCAGCTGCAGCGTGGACTAACCTCTGAGTGTTTCCTTCCTCTTTCAGGGTGACAGGGGTGAGACCGGACCTCCTGGGCCTGCTGGATTTGCTGGACCTCCTGTAAGTAACAAGAACAACACTGAGCAGCACTTCAGGACTCCAGGGCCATAAACTAAATGTCGGGACATGTAGTCTGTGGCCCTGTAGTCTTGTTCTAGGTCAGGACATGCTTACAAGGTTCAGAAAATTACAGCAATAAATACTGAAATGATATATTAAATATGAAGTTATACTGTAGTTCTCTTTGTTGATCTTCTATTCAGTCATAAATATTTATAATAACACTGAGTTACGGGAATTTTATATATAATTTAAAGAGCATACATTTTGAACCACCTCACCTTTTGTGACCTTTAAGTGAAACTATCGCTGCGTTCCATTCTAACATGCTTTTTAGAACGCTAAAACAGTATGTGAGATTTTTTAGTACATCTGAAACCAACAGTACATGAATTGAACACTATTTCCAGTTAAATATACAGTTTGAAAACACTGGACATTACGCCGGCATAAATATCCCACAATGCAATGCGGTCGTGACGACAACGTTCATAACAGACAAACGGACAGTGACCGAGATAATGCTTCAATGTGCATTTCTACATATTAAAAATCTGTGATTTTGTCCCCTGTGATCGTTGGATTAGCTGCTTACCTTTTCCAGTAATTTAAGCATTATCTGACAATGCCGGTAGAGCTGAGGTTACCACGGGTTACCATGGTTACATGTCCAACTGGCAAGGAGGCGCTCAAGGACAGAAAATACGAAATAGCATCAAATCAACAGCTTGGCTTTTTAAATATGGCTAAATAACGCTTACTATATGTAGTGTAAATCCAGTTAGAATCAAAAACACATTTACAGAGATTGAACCTTAAAATACAAAAGTAGCACACTTTTAAAAACTAGTAACACAAAACAAGTTGGTAATATATTAAGCACAGGATCTGATTAAAGCATAGATATACAACAGATAACCCCAAACACCTTGATCAAATAAAGTTACAAAGTGGTTATTTTATTCTCTAGATTAAAGATTTGCACCTTACTGTTATCTAGGTTTTTCTTTATATTCTGCACCTCCTGTAATGTTATTTTAGTCTTGTGTGTATTTGCACACTCTTTCAACTTTGTGTTGCAACTGCTGCACAGCAATTTCCCTCGGGATAAGTAAAGCTTTATCTTATCTTTTAAAAAAAAAACAGATACAAAAACTCACCTCGTGTTTTGTTACCTGGAAAATGAGACTCCGGCTTTAATGGATTATTTTATTCCATCAAAAGAGTCATGAGTTGAGAGATGACAGACATCAACCTGACAGAGCTGTTCTTATTTCAAACATCCTGTCTATGGCTATTATCTGGAAACACTTGGATATCTAATTATTTTTACTTCTGTTTTAGGCCTCTGTGACTCATTTTGTATCTTGACGTATGTCTCGTCTACCTCTGTGTATTATTTTGCGGAGAGAAATTAGAGTGTAAACAGTTGGACGTCTTTGTATCACTCATCCATTTAGTTCCTCCCAAAGACTCGGGGCAGACATCAAATAAATGTTTTTAATAAGGCGCATCCTTCCAAATGGATTTTCATCATTATTTTTGTGACACCACATTTTGTCATACTTTTTTTGCTTATCTCTAGGTTGCACTATGATTAATTATTGAATTTATGTCAGCATGAATAACACGACAAGGTGTCTAAATCATTTTTGGTTCACAGCTCACAGACTGTAACATCACACGGACTGAAAACAGACATGGGTGCTGCATAAAACATCAGCAGCTCATATTAAATATGTTACACTTCCAGACTTTTAATCGCTGTTGAAGAGCTCACAATCTCACGTTTTGTGTGAAAGAAAGAAAGAAAGAAAGAAAGAAAGAAAGTTTTTAAGTATTTTTCCACTATAGTAAATAACTGCTACTTTAAATCAACTCTATGTAACTTTTGCTGAACACCAGCCACTGTGGCCACAAATGACACCTGCATTAGCTGTTATCACACGATTGAATGGGCGTTATCAGTCGTTATCCGCCTCATAGATATGGGTCAGATATATAGATATGGGTGTCATCCAATTGAACATATTCAATTCGGTTTCACTTTAAGCAAACAACCCGACTGCACATTACATTCCCCTGAGTTTCCGAAAATATTAATATTAATATTAATATTAAATATAAATTGGTATATTTAGGAAAAAACATTTCTGTGAGTTTCAGTAGGTTTAGAAAAACATATACATTTCCATGACTTTCAGCACCGAAAACACGTCGTTAGGTTTATAAAAAAACATCATGTTTTGGAGTAATATTCAGTTATACAACTTCATCTATTCAAAGTTTGCTAACCTTAGCCACTATACGCTGCTGGTCACAGCAGACAAAGTATGGCCTTATCAGAGAAACCCTGAGTGTAATAAATTGAGTATGACTGTGCTTTATTCCTCATGAATTCGACTTTTTATTTATAAGAAAAATAATGTTATTTCTTCTTTCAAAAGTTGCGTAGTCTGACTTTAAATGTTTCGTATTTGTTTATATCTTTGTTTAAATCTTCCGTGTCGAGGAGTAAAGTTTAGTGGTTGTAATGTATCTTGGCTTTTTATTGGTTACTGATTTGATTGAGATTTAAAGAATTAATTTTTATATGCATTCTCCATCTTAAAGGGCAACTTCAGTGATTTAGTATTGTACGTCTACAAAGCTGGGAGGCCTGCAAGAGTTCTTAGGAGGGCTGAAGCGATGATTTAGACTGATATTGCAATTGCCATATGACTTACGTGATTGGAGAGAATGATCATTTTTGCATCATTATTCTCATTTTCATTGAAAAATATATTAAAATGATCATGGTGTGAATTTTTGCGAGGATCTGTACCAAACAAAGATTTTTTTCTTAAGTCTCTGCAGCACCAAAATACTTAATTCACAATGCTATTTTCCCACATATTTTCCTGATTAATTATTCAGTCTTAGTTCTTAGTATTGGTCAAGTTCCAAAAAACACTGGATCCTACGTTTCCCATAATGCAACTCGACAGCATCTTCCTAGAGCCACAGAAGACATTATATTATTGTTTTCACAGGCTCAGTAGTACTGTGACGAGTAAACTGAGCTTTATGTGTAAAATGGGTGAAGTGCCCTTTTAACCAAATTTATTTTAGGGAATCAAGAAGCATCGTCCTCAATTTTAAATGAATCACTCGTTCGCAAATATTAACATCTGTTGTGTTAATGGCTGACATATTTCATTAATTCTGTTTCTGTCTTTTGATTTCAGGGTTCTGACGGTCAGCCAGGAATCAAGGGAGAGCAGGGAGAATCTGGACAGAAGGGTGACGCTGGTGCCCCTGGACCCCAAGGACCCTCTGGTGCCCCTGGACCTGCAGTGAGTGTTTTTTTGTTTTCTGGCTTCACCTAAGCCCTAAATAATGAGGGGATTATACCAAAACCCTGGATGTTTTTTACAGCCTAGTGAAGTTTTATTTTAATGATCAAAAACATTATACAACAGGAAGGCGGGCACTGATTGACAGTCTTTTTTATGAGAAGAGAAAAATGTTATCTGTGCTCTTTTTTCCCCTTTGTTGAACGTTTGAGGTCGAGTTAACATCAAGTCAGAATGAACAAACAAACCCCCGCTGAACCAAAGTGATTCGAGGAGTTCTTTATAAAAACATAAGATAAATGTCAGACAGTAATGCACAGTATGTTTGCTGTTCCAGGGTCCTACCGGTGTTTTTGGACCTAAAGGTGCTCGTGGTGCTCAGGGACCTCCTGTAAGTGACCTTTTGAAAATACCTTTATGTTTAGCAGTGCTTTACTTTTGCCTCACAGTAACACATGCACATTTTTGTTAGATTATTTCTGGCATTGTCTAACTTCATCTTTCTCTTTCAGGGTGCCACTGGTTTCCCCGGAGCTGCTGGCCGAGTCGGACCCCCCGGTCCCAATGTGAGTTCATAACTACACCCAACTAATATATATAAGACACTGATACTGTTACATATTTTCAAATAGTTTGACTGTTATTTTTGCAGTCTACCATATTTTTACACAGACTTCTAGAATATATAACCTAAATTCAACCGTTATTATTTACTGAGGAGATAGTAGATTCATTATTCAGTCACCAAATGAAATTGGGTACCAGGAAAGAAGAAGAAAAATTGGCTTATTTGATGTTTTGTAAGCAAGGTGCAGCAGAACGGATACAGGAATGTTTTCTAAATGCCTCCTGACTCATTGTCACCTAGGAAGCGTTTTAATTTGCACCTGTAAAGCATTTATTCTTGCTGTTTTAGCACCTTCGCACCACTAAAGCAGTATGTCGGACACAGTGGGAGTTGTTGTGAAAGGAGGTGCAACATATTGTGAAAAAAAAACAAGTCTGATCCTGTAAGGCTGCTAACATGAGATACGTGTTTTTAAAAGTAATTTAAAAGATGGACAGACGCCCAGCGGCTCATTAAAATAACAGAATCCAGCAGGCTCTGTAAACCATGGTTATAATAGTTTAGAATTTTCAGTTTTTATGTATTTAGTTTTTGTTGTTAGGGCCAGGTCTAATGTCTCAGACGTATGTAGCTACATATACATACAAAATACATGGTTGGAGAAATGTATATGAGTGGCCATAATGTCCGATGCGTCATAGCTCCATCTCCTGGAATATCAAGTCCGATCAATTTCTGTGGTTCAATGTCACGAGAGTTGACGGAAATTCATGCCGTCTCCTTTTTTTTCCAGTTGTGATATTATAGCTAAAAAACTAAAACTGAAATTAATTTATGTTCATTTTATTTCATATTTATTCTTTTTTTAACCAGGCAATGTTGTTTCATTTTTTCTTAAAGGATAGTTTTTATTTAGTTTCAGTTTACTAAAACATTTTTCACTGCTTATTTCAGTTTCAGTTTTAGTTTACTATAATAACCCTGCTGTAAACATAATGTGTGCATATATATGGGTGCTTGTGCACCATGTGACATGTATTACAATGTGATGTCATTTCATTTTGTGTATGTAAAGTCATCCTGCTCACATGTTTTAGGGTAATCCTGGACCTGCCGGTCCTGCCGGCCCTGCTGGTAAAGATGGACCCAAGGGTGTGAGGGGAGATGGTGGACCCCCAGGCAGACAGGGTGACGCTGGGCTCCGCGGTCCTGCTGGGACTCCTGGAGAGAAGGGAGATGCCGGAGAGGACGGTCCCCCTGTGAGTTTCTCATACTTTAATCATATTCCTCTGCGTAACACTCGAGACACTTCTGGACTTTTACATAATCTGTAACTTCTTGACCTTGTGACGCTTGAAATATCACTCCAGTCCCTCCAGCACCCACGTATTATCTGTAGCCACTCTCTCTCTTTCACTCCAGACTGCACGTCTCCTTGAACGCCATCAAGGTGAACACAGGTGTCAGTCATAGAGAGAGGAAAATGGTTAAATGTGTTTGTTTTCTACATTTCTGCGGACATTTACGTAGCTCTGTCAGCCCAAAGAGCCAATGTCATCCGTAATGGACAGCAGCCGAGCACACTCTCCATTAATACACAGAGCTGTCAGTGTCCATCACGGACTGTAATAGCAGACCAAGACATATGACAGCACAGGGCAGTGACAGACTAATGACAGGACCCCAGGCTTTTACTTTGCCTACACACACACACGCACACACACGCACACACATACGTCATAAACACATCATGAGTCCTGTCAAGATAATGACACATCACAGATGACTGCATACTCAAACATGAAGATAGCTGCTGCTGCGTCGACATCTATAGATTATATATGCATGAAATCTTATGCCATGTATCAACACAACAAAGTGTTTGTCAGCTGAAAGACCAGGTCTCAGATGTCACTTACAGTTTGTTGTGAGCACGGGTTAACGGAGCTTTCACTGTTGCACCACGGGACATGTGGCAGAGTGGACTGTGGTGGTGTGTGGATGGAGCAGAACAGACAGAGGTGTGATGAAAGGAGAGATCGATGTTGATCCGTGTTGCTGCAATTGGAAGCTGTGAAATCATCAGGTGGAGCAAATTACACGAGATATAAATCAAGTAAAGATACAGAATGAATGAAACAGGATTACACAACGGACAGAAGAGAAAATGCACTAAAACACAATCAGAAAGTTGTGTTGAGCACATGTCACTGATAATACTTGGTGACTTAAAGGAGTTTCTGCTGGTTGCCTGGCAAACTCTAGGAAGTCACTGCTCCCATGCAACAAATAGTCTGGGACATAACCCCCTTAAAACCGGTTTTACACTTCAGCTTTTGCAGGATACAGCGTGTTGATCAGTGAGCTTTAGAGGTGCAGGTGGATTTTGTTACATCGAGCACAGCCAGCTGTTTCCACCTGTTTTCAGTCGTTGTGCTAAGCTAAGCTAACCAGCTGCTAACTGTAGTTTCATCTTTGTTCGAGATGTTCTTGTTCAAGTTTTTGTTGTTTTGTCAGTGTCGCCAGATCTCACGAGAGGATAAGCCCCGCCCACTATGAGCCAAAACAAAGAAGGAATTACTAATATGACTACTAAAGATCATACTGCTTAACCTAACAGAGGTCATTTAGAAACTGGTGCAGAATTTCAGAATATCAATTGGCCACAAAAACCCAGTAGTAGTATAGTTGTATATTGTGTAATTAAAATGTTGTTTTGTACAATGTGTTAAAAAATAAAAACACACACAACCATAATTAAAAATACCAAATGATTTGACTGTGGATACATTTACCTCACATTAATCCTCTTTTCTCCTCTGTCAGGGTCCCCTCGGTCCTTCAGGTCCTCAGGGTTTGGCTGGAACACGCGGTATCGTCGGTCTGCCCGGACAGCGTGGTGAGAGAGGTTTCCCCGGTCTGCCTGGACATTCTGTAAGTAACATACTTTATTTTAGTTTTTTGTTTGCTTTATCAAATCATTTAATGTACAAATTAGGGCTGCAACTTAGTTATTTTCATTATCCATTAACTTGTCTTTTTTTTCCACAATTAATCGATTACTTATTTAGTCTATAGATGTCAGACAATAGTGAGAAATGACAGAAAATGACAGAAAATGACGAGTGTCTATTTGCTTCTTTTAAGTGGCAGATTAGTTAATACTTAAAGTAATTGTTAGTTGCAGCCCAACACAATAATATAATATAGTAAAAATGGAGAAAAGTCCTCACAGTTGACAGATATTTACAGATATGTGGCTTTTTTGCATCATAAAAGATGAATCAATGATCAAAATTGTTGTCGATCACTTATGTATCTGTCAATCAACTAAGTGTTTCTGCAATAAGTACTATAACTCTTTTGTTTGTTGTTTGAGGGGAGGATTACTAAACGTTGGATGGTCACTGCAGAGTTGTTTACAACATGAGGTGTTTTCTTTCACTGATGCAAGTGACATTAATGTCAACTGCTCATCTTGAATAACAACAGAGGCTGTTAACTAAATATATATCAGAAATGTATTATGCCAGGATAAACCCCTGGAGATGTATCATCTCGTTTTGAAGAGGGTCCCAAACAAACACTCACCAGACAAATGGAAAACAGAACAATACAAGACACAACAATGACAATCAAACAACAAACTAGAGAATTAGAGTTACAACCTTAGACTAGCCGCACTCAATCTAAAATCTAATCTAAAAATAAAAATAAAAACGGTGATAGCATTACTGAAAACATATAGGCAATTTGTCGATTAGTTGATTTAATCGACAGATTTGTAGAACTGAGTTTCTCCACAAAAAATCATGCAAAAGCACCACTTTAAATCTTATGTTTACCAAAGATGTGCTCATAAATTTCTTGGAAATAAGTCATACAGCATGAGAAAAACATAAAAAATGACTAACCGACTAAAGAAATCTTAGTCTACTATACGACCAAAACAACCGACTAATCGACTGAGAAGGGGAGCAGAGGATCTGATCAGAACGTCTTAGTGAATAGATTGAGGGACAACAAATTGTTTTAGACAATAAGGATAAGTTAAAACTGACAGATATGAAATCAATATTCCTGAGTGTGCCCTAAGAGCACAGTGCCTAATGTGATGTCTCTCCGTAGAGACAGCAGACAGACAGTCTCTGGACTGTCAGTCTGCAGAGACAGCAGACAGACAGTCTCTGGACTGCTGCCGGCTAATTGGATCGCAGTCACATCACGTCTCACGTGAGAACAGCGAGAACTGCTCAGCTGATTCCATTTGATGTACAGTATGAAACGTGACAGGAAGGCTCCCCTGCTCACATCTCACACTATTTGATATGTGACATGAGCCATGTCCCTGACTTACAGCATCTCAGTGGGCATGTCCTTAACATTAATTATTCAGTGGTATGCATGAAACGGATGCCAAGAAAAGAAGCGGCGGTGCCAAAACTCACCCAGGAATGTTTCAAGCAGAGAATATGCTTTTAATCCTCTGAACCACAAGCTGTTTCAGGGCTTTGGGCTCGTTTTTCACTGCAGTATAAAGTCCTGCACCTTGATGGAAACAGCACAGTCATGGTTCAACTCAAAAACGTCTTTTGTGCAAGTTGAATTTCTCTGATAATTTATTTTACAACAATTGGAAAACGATGTATACAACATTTTTCCAAGTGCCCATAAGTGTTACCAATATTGGGAAAGAATGGAGGCTCCACATGTTATACATATTGAACTATTTACATTTTTACAACCTCGAAGTTCCATTGAATTTCTGTCACGTCTCAGCCGAGTCAATCATGGCTTCAGTTGTGCTGGGGGGTGCAAAATGTAATGTTTTTATGGG